>CAUYPK010155957.1:0-14201 GCA_963574355.1 Loris lydekkerianus
GGAAAACGCCAGGAAGGCTATGTTGAATATTGGGATGAAAATGTGTCAAATGGTTTATGAAGCTAGTATATGATGCCCCATGATCATATCAATGTACACAGCTATGATTTAATAAAAAAATAAATAAATAAAAAAAAAAAAAAACAAAAGAAAGACAGATGAATGGCTAACAAACATATGAAAAAATGCTCATTGTCCCTAATTATCAGAAAATGCAAATTAAAACCACTCTTAGATGTTACCTAACCCCGGTGAGAATTTCCACATCACAAAATCTCAAAACTGCAGATGGTGGTGTGGATGTGGAGAAAACGGAACTCTTTTATACTGCTGGTGGGACTGCAAACTAACATAACCTTTTTGGAAGGAAACATGGAAAATCCTCAAAGAACTCAAACTAGACCTCTAATTTTGATCCTGCAATCCCATTATTGGGCATCTACCCAGAAGAAAAAAATATCATTTTATCCTAAGGACATTTGCACTAGTCTGTTTTCACAGCTCAATTTATAATTGCCAAACTGTAGAAACAAGCTAAATGGCCACCCATTCAAGAATGAAATAACAAGTTGTGGTTTATGTATGTACATCTTTTATATTAACCTGGATGGCATTGAAACACATTCTTCTTAGTAAAGCATCACAAGAATGGAGAAGCAAAAATCCAATGTACTCAATTCTGTTATGAAGACAATTGATGATGGTGGGGGGTGGGGAATGGGGGAGTGGAGAGAGGGAAGGAGGGAAAAGGGTGGATCACAGTGTGTAACACACCTCTTGGAGGCAAGACACAATTATAAGAGGGACTGTACCTAATAAATACAATCAGTGTAACCTGGCTCTCTGTACCCTTAATGAATCCTCAACAATAAAAAATCAAAAGGATCATGTCCTTGGGAAATGAAGAAGCCCCAGGTTGTTGTGGAGATAGGATAAAAAGAGAATAAAACATGGTGGGCAATTCATGGCACAGAGTAGCCTGTTCATAATGCCAGGTAATTATTACGTGGGGATGAGCGAGATATTTCCCAAGTTCAAGGTCAAATGTTAAGATGGCAAGTGATGGCAGTACTCTGATTCTTGGGAATAGGAGGAGTTTCTGACTCCTCCACTGGATGAAAAAGATGAAATGCTGGGGAAACTGGAAATAACTGGGATTTTCATATGGTACCTTTGGCTCTCATTTGTGTAGAAATGATAGTTATTGTATAGTTTCTGTTCGTGAAAACTTTTTCTATAACTTTGTGTCAGTTGCTTACCATGAAGGAAAAGGAGGGTCAGCTACTGTTATGGACTGAATTATGCTCCCATCAAAATTCATATGTTAAAGCTCCAAATCTCAGTATGCCTACATTTGGAGATAGAAACTTTATAAAGGTAATGAGGGTTAAATTAAGTCATAGGGATGGAGTCGGGGCGGCACCTGTGGCTCAAAGGAGTAGGGCACCAGCTCCATATACCGGAGACGGTGGATTTAAACCTGGCCCCGGCCAAAAACTGCAAAAAAAAAAAAAAGGTGGAGCCTTGATCTGACAGAACTGATGTCTTTTTAAGCAGAGGGACACCAGAAGTCCCTCAGTCTTTCTCTCTCTCTCTCTCTCTCATGCATGTACACACACACACACACACACACACACACACACACACACACGAGGCCATGGGCCATATGAGAACACAGAAGAGAAGATGTCTATCTATAAACCAGGGAGAAAGTCCTCACCAAAAACCTAATCAGTCAACACCTCAACCTTGGACTTCTAGCATCCAGAACTGTGAGTAAATAATGGATTTCAGGCCACTTCTCTCACCCAGTCAGGGGTGTTTTGCTGGCATCCTGAGCAGAGTAATACAGTTAACCAGTGCCTCATGGTCAGGGATAACTATGCATTTACAGAAATTTTTCCATTAATCTGTCTGCATCCTGTACACTGAAGTTGCAAAGGTGCTTTTCTAAACTATGTGTGACTCTTAAATCATAACGGTTATCAATTATAGATGAATAGATATAATATAAATCCCATATTCCTTTAGTTGCCTTGCAAGGTCCTGACCAATCCTCTCCAACTTGAATTTAGGGGGCCACCACCCAGGCCTCTTTGTAGCCAGACTCCTTCAATTTCAACTTTATCACTTGCAGTTTCTTAATGGGTCATGCTTTCATGTGCTTCAGTGACTTTGAGTCATTACCCTGCCTAGAGTGTCCTCCCCCACATCAAGCCCCTGCTCAAGTACATGACACACCCCTTTTTCTCTCCCAGAGCCTGTTCTTCACTTGCTCCCTGTTGATCTTTCATTCCTCAGGTAGCACTAACTGCTCCCTCATTTGTGTCCCTTGCATAAACTTCCTTTCTATAATACTTGTCAGATTAAATTGCAATTGCTTTTTAGAATGAACTCTTCAAAATAGAGAACATGTCTTACTCATCTCAGAAAGGAGAACAATAGCAGGTCAATAAAAGGTGCTGAAGGGATGTTGCACAAATTTACATTAATTCTCAAGAAGGTAAGCATTAAAGAGCAATGAGCCCCTTAGGAACAGCTAAATGAATAACCTGCCAATACACCCATGCAAGATTCCATTCTCCAGCCAAACTAGTTATCATCAATAGCATTAAATTGGTAAGATATCACATTTTTATGGAAAGTAAAGTCCATGATTCTGGTAGATGAGGAGGAGGAGGAATAAGGCTAAAATAAACCTAACTACAAATACGTGTAAATTTTAAAGAAGCAAATTGGCCTAATGGCTTCCTTATTAAGAAAATAAGGAATCTACACAAGATAAATGCTAAGAGCCCTTCGGATATCAAAATCTTAGATTGTTTGATTTGCCAGATAAGCAAGACCACATTTATTTCTACATCCATGGGTTTGTAATTTTTCAAGTATTATCTGCTGAAGAAATCAGCTCCTCATCCTCACCAGAGAGATGGTTAACTGGAAAAGACTTGGTTGAAAATATGCTTTAAAAATAAATAGAAAAAAAAAAAAAAAAAAAAAAACCTAGTGCAGTAGTCGATTATGCAGCTGCCTGCCTGGGCTGCCTCCCTGGACCCAACAAGCCGTCAGATTTAATGACTAGGGTCAGCTGGGGGCACTTCCTGCATGTTTAAGTATCAGCAAGCCTGACAGGCCACTGCTTCTTGAGGCATTGGGAACAATGCAAAATAGGCATCAGTTTAAAACATGGAACCAAAGCACTGGTTTTAAAAAATAAAAGCTGAGTAGTGTGTTTTTCAGGCAGTTAGATGAGTCTTAACCAGATAGCTGACCCAATTTAAATAAATCTACTTTGGAAGCTCAGCTATACTGTCAAATTAAATTGCTAATTGCTTAACTACTTCACATTAATGGTATGCACCCAATTCAAGTACATTTCCATGCCAAAGCTATCATCAACTAAGTTGTGTCTAGACAAGTTATTAAGAACAGAAACATAGACATTTACAGTAGGAGGAACATCAGAGGTCATATTCATTTTACAGATGACAAAATTAAAATCTAAAGAGGTTTAGCTGTTTCACCATGATCTAGTGTTCTTTACAGTATGTAAATGCATTGTGGTGCATAAGAGTATATTTCTGCAGATATATTCAGAAAATTACAGACTTTGAAGTGAGAGGTATTAATGTAAAATATCAAAAACACTCCTACCTTGGCAGGGTGCGGTGGCTCACGCCTGTAATCCTAGCACTTGGGAGGCCAAGGTGGGTGGATTGCCTGAGCTCACATGTTCCAGACCAGCCTGAGCCAGACTGAGACCCGGTCTCTAAAAAAATAGCCAGGTGTTGTGGCAGATGCCTGTAGTCCCAGCTACTGGGGAGTCTAAAACAGGAGAATTGCTTAAGCCCAAGAGTTTGAGGTTGCTGTGAGCCATGATGCCAGAGCACTCTACCAAAGGTGACAAAGGGAGACTATGTCTCAAAAACAACAACAACAAAAAAAAAAAACCCACCCCTCCCCTAACACATACATTTAAACTTGTCAGCAACTTCTATTTGTCCATAGCATAAAATACATGCTACGTACCTTGGCACATAAGACCATCTGTGACCTGGCCTCTTCTAGCTCTGTGATAGCACTCACTCCTGTTCATCTCTGTCCTGGACTTGACTCTAAAACAGTGGTTCTCAACCTTCCTAATGCCACAACCCTTTAATACAGCTCCTCATGTTGTGGTGACCCCCAACCATAAAATTATTTTCCTTGCTACTTCATAACTGTAATTTTGCTACTGTTATGAATCATAACATAAATATCTGATATGCAGGATGTATTTACATTGTTACAAAGGGGTGACGACCCACAGGTCGAGAACCCCTGCTCTAAAAGGACTCTAAGATCCTTGTCACCTAAAAATGTGATGTCATCACTCCCCTTGGTGTCATTTTTAATGCTGTGACTGCAAACCAAAATGCCACTTTGCTCAACTTTTATTCCTTTCTCATATACCCAGCCCTTTGGTCATTATTTCAATAAACCTTTCTAGAGAGTTCCTTTCAGAACCAATCTCTCTGCTCTTTACTCTTAGTACTTTTATTGCAGTCCTGGTCACATTGTGCCTTGCAATTAGAGGTGATCTTCACATATGTCTTGTCTTTCCACTTGATTATAGGTTGGGAAGTGGCAAGACTCCTAGCATGAAGTGTGGCATATGAAAGTGTTCAATGAAATCTATATTTGTTTGTGTTGTATGTTAATGAGCATGTCCTGGGCAATAAGGTTGCAAAGGAGATCAAAGGCACTACAGGAGCTTGTCAACTGGCTATTCTCCTTCTAAGAAGATTCTCTCTTGAAGAAAAGTCTGAGCTACACACTTCCATGGCTGCCCACACAAGGGCAGTCATTTAATCTTGCCTCATTTCTACTTCCTGTTCTATAAAATGAGGGAAACAAGAACTATATTATCAAATAAACCAATCTAGCTTACTAACTGGTTGATTTTTCTGTGGGAAGATATAGGTTTGTGTATAGAACAGATTTCTTAGCGGAGCAAAATTTATATAAAGCTTTGTTAAATAAAAGGATGACAGTTTGGGAAGTGGTTTGGTGTGAGTTTGGGTTTGTGTGTGTTTAAACAAATGATAGATTGCTATGTTTTTACCACTGAATAATTTCTAAATAACTTCAATATAAATTAGATTTTACTATAGACCTACATTTTATTGTCTCTTAAAAAGAAAAGTAAGACTCAGAAAGGTTAAGTAGCCCAAACCTGCAAAGCTAGGAAGTGGTAAGACTGTGTTTTAAATTCAGATCTTTTGATTTCAAATTCAGTGTTTTTCCTGTGACTTCACCATGCCTCTTAAGAAAAATAGAGCCAATGGCAAAATGAGGCAAAAATCCATATGACAACTGGCTTGGGATTTGTAGGGGACTTTTCAGACCTTTTCAGATATACAGGTCAATAACACTATAGACAAGTCTTTGTTCTGTTTTGAGGTCCCATTACATAGCACTCGATTTACTGAAAAGATAGATGTCAACAGATGTGTCTTTTTGATCTGAACTAAAGACTCTAAAGGATACTTGGGCTTTGCATTCAAGAAGTTAGCAAGATAGCTTTTTGTAACAGCTTTACTGAGATATAATTCACCTACTATACAATTATCCCATTCAAAGTGTACAATTCAATGGTTTATAGTATATAGAATTTTACAACCACCACCACAATTGACTTAGGAACATTTGTATAAAGAAACCCATATCCGTCAGCATTCACTTCCCATTCCTCTCCCTTAGTCTTTTGTGATGGACTTCATTTGCTTACAGTAATATTTTCCAGATTTATTCACACTATGGAATTACACCATGTTATAGCAGCATTTAATTCCTTTCTATGACCAAATGATATTCCATTGTGTTGGTAGACCATATTTTATTTCATTTGTCAGTTGATGAACATTTAGGTTGCTTCTGCTTTTTGACTACTATGGACAACAAAGCTATGAAATTTCATGTCCATGTTTTCTTATTAACATATGTTTAAATTTCTCTTGCGCACATGGAATCTGGTCCTAGATAATGTAGGAAAGGAGAAATACTGGCTTCATCTTTGAGACTAACACAAAGGAGGTGGTTGAAGGTACAGACTCAGGATTGGTTGAAAGGTTTATAATATGATTTTTGCACAACCATGAAAGCTGGATCACAGGGAAGATGTAAACAATTTTAGACATCAATTTGGCCCTGTGATTAATAAATGCCAAATAGAGAAATACAAAAGTCTAAGAAAACACATAGATAGATTGGTCAGGAAGTACAGAAGGCAAACATGTTTTGACCTTTGTTTATTTGTTATCTGTTTCAGTGTGACCTGATTTATTTTCAGACTAGTTAAATCATCCGTATTTCCTATAGTTTCCACAAATATCTGTGTTAAAATATATAAACAAAAACAACTACTGAATTGACATGTCTTATGAAATGTTCAATATAACGCTGCCTTTTCACAATACCAAGATGAGGAAAAAAGGCACCTTTGAATTGAAGACAGAAATCTGATAACCATGAGATAAAGCATTACTTCCCGTTGACATTTTATAACACTTAATTTACCTTTATAAATGTCAAATGGTCTCTTCTCCTTTATTTAGCATGTCCTCCCCGCTTTCATTCAAAATGACTCCTCTCTTGTACTCCTAGAATTTCTCAACACAGTGTAACAGCGTAACCAAAAAGTGGGGATGGGGCGGCAAGTCACTGCATTATAGAAAATATACACTGTTCCTCAGGATATCTGAAATGAAGGGTGCTAAAACCTTTAGGCTTTGGATTCATAACCACCATAACTACCATAATTCAAATGTGCTTATTAATTTGAATCTTTCTAGTTCATGGAGCCCTTTAAAAATTTAACCTATAGACACATAAAATGCTAAAGCAGGAAGAGCCCTGAGAGATGATGCACCCCAGTGTTTCTTGTAAACACAGATCTCCAAATACAACCCAAGGGCTCAAGTGGTTACATTGCCATTGTGTGTGTTTCCATTTTTATTTTTAGAAATAGAAACTGACTCTAAAACAGTATTTATTGTTTTATTTCCATTTAAAATATATATCAAGTAGGCAGCACATAGTGGTTAATCAGATAGATGAGCTTGTTCATAATGCGTCTCTATCACCATCAGCTGACTTCACCAATCAGAATTTTAATCATTACATCATAGACACTGCCTTATTTTTATCAAGTGTCTCTGCTTGTTTGGGATGCTACAATGAAAAACAGAGGCTGGGTAGTTTTTAAACAACAGGAATTTATTTCTCATAATTCTGGAGGCTATGAAACCCAAGATCAAAGTGTCAGCAGATTCCACATCTGCATGGGGCCCACTTGCCCAGAGACAGTGTCCTCACATGGTAGAAGGCCCAAGCAAGCTCCCTGGAGCCTGTTTTATAAGGACACTAATTACCTCCCACTAGCCCCACCTCCAAGGACTCTCCCACTGGAGATTAGGTTTTGGTCTATGAATCTTGGGGGGACATAAACATGCAGACAATAGCATCATATATGTTTAATTTTCAGCCTTAATAGATCATAGTAGAGACGTAAAACACAGGGAACACAGAGGCTGACACGTAGCATGTGCCTGAAAAGTACATAACTGATAATAATTTTTCCAATTTGCCTTTGGTAATCTGTGATGTATCCCTCAACATTCTAATATAGTACATGACCCTATCTCTAAAATTTCAAAAGCCAGCCTTTAAAAGAGAGAAAGTAATGAACATAAAATTTGTCTATTCATTTATTAGGAATAAAAATTATCTCTACCCAAAATATATCATTTGTGGAGATGTGGAGAAAATCTTTCCAACAACTAGCTAAACTCTCACTCTCTCAATATTTAAAACTGATCCATATTATATAAATAAGCAAAATGATTGGTAAGTACAGAATGCAAGCTTTTCAAACATCTATTTATTAATTAGCAGTCCAGATACTTTAAAATAATTTAAGTCATTGACGTAGTAAATTTTGAAACTGAGAGAAAACAAGAGAAGCCTATGTCACTGCAGATGAGTTACTTTTTCCAGATGAAGGAGCTATTGTCAGCTCCGTGACAATTTGGTAAAGTAATTGGCTATAGCACCCTTTTCTATCACACATTATTTCAAGGAACCCATGGTATGAATACAATTGTTGAATTTATTATAGTAAGAAGAATTAAATAAAACTATTATGTTTGTAATTAGATGAGGAAACTGAGCTTTTTAATTTGGCAATTATAACACGCATTCAGCCCCTAATCTAAGCATTTTTTTTAAGTTACCCATGAACAGAGGGGAACAAAGGCTAGGAAATTATCGTTTAGCTTACACACCTCACTTTACATCAGGAGAAAAGGAAGCTCAGATAGGGGAAGTGACTCGTCCAAAGTCACACAGCAACTTAGAGTAGAGACTAAGAATTCAGGTTTCCTGCCTTTAGGCCCACTGGAACCTCCTGTATCCCACAGGGTCTTTAAGGGATCTTATTCTGAGCATTCATTTTAAACAATGTTCTTTATAATAGCAATTTATAAATTTTCTAATCTCACTAATAGAATCCACTAACTCAGATACTGATAGCTCCTTTTAGTCCTAGTATCAGTACATGGGATAAAAGAAGGATGAGTGATGGGGGTTGGCAGATCAAAAACAACCTGACAGAAGCAAGCTGTTAAAAAGGATAGTGTGGTTATCTGATA
Source organism: Loris lydekkerianus (assembly GCA_963574355.1). Lineage (NCBI taxonomy): Eukaryota > Metazoa > Chordata > Mammalia > Primates > Lorisidae > Loris > Loris lydekkerianus. Next base: position 8,691 of record CAUYPK010155957.1, read on the forward strand.
AGAGTCCTCAATAAGAGCCTGAGGAAATGACAACATGAATGGAAAGGAGGGAAACTTTGGAAGGGAGAGTTGAACATTTGACAGAAGTTAGTAGAATTAGAAGGAAAGATCCTTAGAAGTGTTCCATTTGTTCTCACTTAGATACCTAGTGTGCATGGATATGTGTGTGAGAGAGAGTGAGCACACATGCAGAAAGGGAGCAAGAGTTGAAGTCCAAACATCCAGGGAATGTGTGCCAGATGCTGTTGCTGATACTTAACACCATCACTTCATTCTCAGGACCTGGCAGCCTCAGAGTTCCATGAGATTTGGAAGATAAAATACAAAGCAAAGCAGGGGCAGATGGCAGGCGTGAGGTTTTCAGTGGGTTCTCAGCAAACTGCCTTTGACACTGCAGGCTACTGAGAACATGGCTAACAGTTTCCTAGTATTTAATAATTCCTGATTTCTTCATGCTTCCTGACCTTTGCTCCATTTCAAAGGCTATGTGAGCATAAAATTCCTGGGATTATACCCCCTGCTGAAATACCTAGAGTGGTTTCTATATTTCTTACCAAACCCTTACGGATGTAGACCTTTGCTACTCAAAGTGTGGTTCATGGGTCAGCAGCATGAACGTCACATGAGAGCTGTGGCAAACACAGAATCTCAAGCCCCACCCCAGACCTACTGAATTGGAATCTGTATTTTAATAGGATCTTCAGATGATTGACATGTAGATTCAAAGTTCAGAGTCTTGCTATAGCACAACTAGAGGGGTAGGAAGAGTTTCAGTGTATTGATGGGGGAAGAGAAGACAAGTAAGAAAATAAATACAATAGCTAGACATCACTGTTTTTAATAATTTATCCATAAAAATAAAAAAGGTCGGTTTTAGAAATCATCTCATTCTCCTATAGTTTGTGACTCTAAAACACAGTGGCTATTATGTCGGTGTTATTTCCTGAAGTATCTGTGTCCTCCTCTCTTTTATTGGACAGTGGCTATTGTACACTTAAAATGTGACTAGTTCACACTGAGATGTGCTATAGGTATAAAATCCACAATGTATTTGAAAATGTAAAAGTAACAAAATAATGTAACGTATCATGTTATTTATTTTATATTTGTCACATGTGAAATGATACGTTGGGTAATCGGGTTAAACAATATATGTTTTGTTATTTCTTTTTTATTAAATCATAACTGTGTACATTAATGCATTTATGGGGTACAATGCACTGATTTTATATACAATTTGAACTGTTTTCATCAAACTGGTTAACATAGCCTTCATGGCATTTTCTTAGTTATTGTGTTAACAAATTTATATTCTACACCTAGTAAATTTCACATGTACCCTTGTAAGATGCACCGTAATTGTGGTCCCACCAATTACCCTCCCTCCACCATCCTCCCCCTCACATCCCCTCCACCTCCTCTTTCCCCTTCATCTTGGGCTGTAGTTGGATTATAGCTTTCATATGGAAGTGTGGGTGCTTGTATATTGGTTTCATAGTAGGGCTGAGTACATTGGATACTTTTTCTTCCATTCTTAGATACTTTGCTAAGAAGAATATGTTCCAGCTACATTCCTGTTAAGTTAAACTATGTGTTTTTAACCCTTTGCTTATACTAAACTCTTCTGCCATAGTAACAAAAGCTTGCTACATATAACACATGGGCTGACCTACTTAAAGGCAATCTGTCTTTGACATGAACTTAGCCAATAACAATGGCTATCCCACTGATGTATCAATTCATTCAAATAAATGTTTGAGACCTACTACGTACCAGGATTAAACCCCAATGCCTCATGATGATTCTGAACTTTCATACCTTTTGTTTTTAGAATTATACTATTTTTTAAATTGTTGAAATGTGTTTCTGTATTTTTCTTATGTACAGATACTTCATGCAAATATATTTTATTGTTATACCTCTCATTTATATAGATTGATTCAAAGGAGAAAAGATGAAATGGGTTGGGTAGCTGTTGTAAATCTTCAATTCTTCTCATAGCCTTTTCTTAAGGGCAAGTCAGAGCTTTGTGGAGGGTATTTAAATGAACTGCATGATCAATACAAAAGTCTCAGTGTTTCCCCTTTTCTCATTTGCCTCTTAAAAAATGAGACAGCTACAGTTTGATCTCCACCTTTGACATATAGTAATTTAAACATCAAAGAGGGATTTTAGTAATGGGTTTTACACTTTTGAAGGGGGGAAAAAAGGTTTCTCATAGCTTTGTTGGCAACAGATAAAAGCATTGAATCAAAATAACTTAAATAAAGTGCCTGAGGAACTCATCTGTAATGTCTAAGATTTTTTATCAAAATAAGACTTCAGTAGGTCAATATGTTTCTGTAGAGAAACAATACCTAATTCATCTACTAAATTGACCAACAATAATCCCACATTTAGATTTTCAAACTTCCCCAAAAGCCAAATGATGGCTGCAGTCATATCTGCTCATCCCCCGGGTCTACATGCCAAATTGCTCTGTGGATAGAGCTTGCTCTGTTCTTTTGTGTGTCATGCTCAACTGTCATGTGGTAACCTCCTCAAAGCTTTCATCTATTTTCTGGCTTCAGAGAGGAGACATAGATATTTTTGTCAGCTTCTGATTGCCAACTTAGGAACTATTAAGTAGAAGCCTTTATATTCTGATTCACTCTTCCTCTGCAGGTTAATACATACCCACAAGATGCATTTGTACATATGTAAGACATGTATGTAATATAGAGAGTGTCTCAGAGAGGGCAGATGAGGATGGTTGGAGGTGGACATTAATAAAGCATCTCAAGAATGGAAGAAAAATCCAATGTATTCAATACTAATATGAAACCAATATACAAACAATGACATGCCCATATGAATGATAAAACACAAAAATAGTCTAACAAGGGGGAGGAGCGAGGAGGAAGGGGGAGGGGAGGGCAATTGGATGGAGGAAGGAGGGCATTTGGCGGGATCTTGCCTAATGTGCACAATGCAAGGGTATTCAGCACACCCCTTGGGCGAAGGGCTCTTCTACAACTTGAACTTTACCTTGGAAGTGAGAACATTGTAACCTAAAAATTTGTACTCTCATATTAATTTGAAATGAAAAAAATAAAATTGGGAGATTTCGTATAAGAAATAAAAAAATAAATAAAAAGCAGAAACACCACTTCTGTTGCAACTAATCTGTTAGAATTAATCGATATCACCCTCAATCAGATTATTGTAAATGCTTCTTAACTGGGGTCTCCCTACTTCAATCCTTCCCTACTGTAGTTAATTCTCCCTCTGAGTAAAACCCAAGATCCCTATATTGACCTACCTGGCCCTGTATGATCTGTTCTGGAACCTTAGTTCTTAATATGCTTCCTCACTCACTCTTTTGTTCCTCTCCAAGTTTTAGCCTCCTTTTGTCCCTAAAGCATGCCAAACATACTCATGCACATTTCTTCTGCTTGGAATTGTCCTCCTGATATCCACATGATCTAATCCCTCACCTCTTTCAAGTCTCTGGTCAAATTGGCATCTAATCAATGAGGCTTTCCCTAAATGCTGAGACCTTTCTATGCAAAATAACAACACTCACATAACACCCCTATCCCCTTTTTCATTATATCATTTTCCAAAGGACTTATTGCTATTCAATACAATGTATTTTTTTATTTTTTAATTTGCATACATTCATGGGGGTACATATGCAATTTTGTTGCATACATAGATTGTATAGTTATCAAATCAGGGCCTCTAGGGTTGATACAATATATTTACTTGTTCATTTGTTTTTTCTCTATCCAGGAAATATAAATCCCATGCAGACAGAGATGATTTTTTCTCTTGCTATATCTCTGACACCTAAAATATAGAAGGTACTCACCAAATGTTTATTTAATTAAGTGAATAAAGAGATAATATATAAAGACTTGATTAAACACAAGAGAGTAACATTAGAAAAATATAATGAGCCTTAACTACAGGCCCTGGATATGATGAAAGATATAAGTAACTAAACCATGGTCACAATAGCAGGGCATATGTATTGGGGAGGTCTCAGAAACTAGGCCAACCTGCAAGGCAAGCCACCTTGAGATTTACTCATAGAATCAGTGGTAATCAAATTGAGAGACCGAAGTTAAGGCAGAGGTCATAGACCAAAAGACCTAAAATAACATGATAAATCAGAGGGCTAAAGAAGAGATAATAAAATAAATTTGGTAAATGAAACAGTGAAGTTCATGGCATGAAGTCCTTGGTTTTCAGGGAATTAAGGCAGGTAGGTAGTTTAAGGTATTTTGAATTCAGTGGCTAGGAAAGAAGTAATAGGCAAGGTACCAATCCCGTATTGGTGGGCCAGATGTTAGAGTACATAAATTAGACAAGGAAAGAGATCTCAACCAGAAGGAGAACTCAAAATGAAGGTGGAATTTGGCAACTGGGTCTCATTAGGGAAATGCTTTACTCCTTAGAGAAGTGGCACATGGAGAGACCAAGAACAAATTTTCAGTATTCAATGTCAGTGGAGATGTCTACACAACCAAGTAAGTATCATAAGACTCCTGTTCATAAGTGAGAGGCTATCTGTACTCTGGCCACACCTCATCTACTCTAATCTGTTCAGACAATGAGACAGGCCTGCTCCCCAAGTAATAACCAGATTTCTTACTTTATGGAGAAAGTATAAGCCACATGTGACAGTTCTCTCATCTTCACGTCATTCCCTAAGCTAATATCCTCATTGTATGCATAATCACGTATCTTTCCTTTCTCCCTATTGCAAAGGAAAAAGTAACTGCACTTCATCAAAAGCTAACACTTCTGTTTGTTGTGTTTCCCCTTTACAAGGACTTTCTCTTTCACTTACCCTTTATGTGATAGGTAGAATTCTAAATTGGCCCACAAGACTCCTACCCACCTGATGTACATTCCCTGCATAATTCTCACCTCTGAGTATGGGTAGGATCTGTGAATATGGTAAATATTGAAAGTCACTCCCCATGATTATCTTACAATATACTGTAACACTCCATCATAAAAGACTGGAGATATATTCTCCTCTTGACCTTGAAAAAGTAAGCTTATGTGTTATACAATGTCCATGTGACTAGCACCAGAGAGTAGCCTCAAGGAGCTGAGAGTTACCTCTGACTAACAACCTACAAAAAAACAAGAACCTCAATCCTAAAACTACTAAGACCTGAATTCTGCCAATAATCTGAGGAAGCTTGAATGCATATTAAATTTCATCCTCAGGCCAACACCTTGATTTTAGCCTATTGGAAATAGGAGCAGAAGACTCAGCAAACCCATACCTGGACTCACACCCCATAGATGATAAATGTGTGCTTTTCTAAGCTGTTAAGTGTGTGATAATTTATTGGGTATTAATAGAAAACTAGGGGCTGGGATTAAAGATGGCGGCTGAGTAACAGCTTCCCTGTAACTGGGCCTGGCGAATCTGGGGAGACAAGACTCCAGACATCTCTGGCCGGTGGGACCTGCCTACAATCATCCCCTTGAGGACACAGAGAGCCAGCA
>CAUYPK010155958.1:0-25935 GCA_963574355.1 Loris lydekkerianus
GTATATGTGAAACTTAGTAAATGTGGAATGTAAATGTCTTAACACAATAACTGTGAAATTGCCAGGAAGGCTATGTTAACCAGTGTGATATAAACGTGTCAACCGGTCTGTGAAACTAGTGTATGATGCCCCATGATCACATCAATGTACACAGCTATGATTTAATAAAAAAAAAAAAAAAAAGAAGAAGAAAGGAATGGCTTCATGCCCGTAGCTCAGTGGTTAGGGCTCTGGCCACCCACACCAGGGCTGGCAGGTTCGAACCTGGCCCGGGCCTGCTAAACAATAATGACAACAACAACAGAAAAATAGCCAGGCTTTGTGGCAGGCATCTGTAGTCCCAGCTACTTGGGAGGCTGAGGCAATAGAATCTTTTAAACCTGAGAGTTTGAGGTTGCTGTAAGCTGTGACACTACAGCACTCTACTGAGGTGCCATAGTGAGACTCTGTCTCAAAAAAAAAGGACGGAAGGAAGGAACGAAAGAAGGAGGGAGGGAGGGAGGGAAGAGTGAACCTTGTAGTACTGGATTATAACCAGAGACATCAGTATGAACTCATGCTTAACTTATTATAAATATATACATATATATACAAATGGATACAGAAACAATTATGTATATGTATACAAGTATACAGGTTAGTATACAAACATATATTACCTAGCTCTGCCCTATGAAAGGGCCTAAAAGCAATAGCACCCCAATAGCAATGAGCAAACCCACCACCTATATTTTGGTTTTTAAATACCATTCCCCAATTAAAGGAACACAGCTCCTCAGAGAAATGGCTGATTCTATAGCTAGGGCAAAGAAAATGCAAGATGAGCTTCAGCATCTTGTAGTACCACAACACAAGAAAGTGTTTAAAAAACAAAAGGATAGGGGCATGTGAAAGGACATAAGCACCAATCTGAAAACCTCCAATAATATTCAATGTTGGAACAATGTAAGCAACAACACAGAAACACAGTATTAGAACTCAAAGTATAAAATAAATGCACAAGTCCATACTGATATAAATGACTGAAATAAATAAATGGGGAGAAAGACACACATCTTCCTTACAAAAGAATTTCAAATCACGTATATAGATATTTCCCCGTTCCTAGTGTGGGTTGAACTTAGTGACTTGTCTCTAAAAATCAAAATATGGAAAGAAAAAATGAACAACTTCAAAGTGAAGAAATCTGGCAAGCACTACCTTAACCAAGTGATCATGATTAACATCACCAGTGATAATCATGAGAACTTCACGTACCCTTGATATGATGTAATGAAAAGGGCACTCTCCTCTATGGAGTTCTTTCCCAAAAAATGCATAACCCCAGTCTAAGAAATGTAGTATCAAATACAGACTGGAGGACATTCTACTAACTACCTGGCCAGTACTCCCCACATCTGGCAAGGTCATAAAAAACAAAGACTAAGAAAGTGCCACAAACCAGAAGAAACTGGGGAAACACGAGAGCAATGAACTGTGGGCTCGGATTTAATCACGTGACAGAAAGAGGCCTCTAATGGGAAAGCTGCTGAAATCCAAATAACAATCTGTAGTTCAGTTAATATCAATCTGGAGTTTAGTGTAATTACTTACATAGTAATGTAAGTAACATGTTAATAATAAGGAAAATTAGGTATGGGGTGTTGGGGAACTTTCTGCACAATCTCTGTAACTTTTCTGTAAATCAAAAATTGTTCCAAAATTAAAATTATTGAATAATTAATTAAACAGTCTATGGTGTCAGAAGTCAGAACACTGTTTGCTCTCAAGGTACATAGTAAATTTAATTGTTGGTTAAAAACATTGGAACAAACAAAACTCCACACTCAGCTGACTTCGCAGGTGAATTCTTACAAGCAGTTAAAGGAAGAGAATAACAATTCTACTTAAGACAGATGAAAATAAAAACAAATGACACTTTCCAAATTTTTTGAGATCAAAATTATTCTGATAATCAAAATGCAACAATGCCATTACAAGAAAACTAAACACCAATATCCCTCATGAACATGAATGTAAAAATCTTCATCTAACCATGAGCAAAACAAATCTGTCAATACATATTAAGAATAAGAGATAATGACCAAACGGGGTTTATCCTAAGAAACCAAAGATAGTTCATTAAAAATTCAATGTAATTCACCAGATCATGAGTTTAAAAATGAAAACCATTATGATCATCTCAACAGATGCAGAAAAAAGTATTTCCTAAAATTCAATACTTGTTAATTATAAAATTTCTCATAAACTAGAAATAGTAGGTATATTACCAATAGTAGGTATATTACCAAAATGATAAAGGGCATTTACGAAAACAAACACCTGGCCAGGCACAGTGGCTCATGCCTCTGACTCTCTGAGAGGCAGAGGGGGGAGGATATCTTGAGCTCAAGAGCTGGAGATGAGTGAGACCTCATCTCTACTAAAAATAGAAAAAAACTAGCCAGGCATTGTGGCAGACACCTGTAGTCCCAGCTACTTAGGAGGCTGGGGCAAGGGGATCTCTTGAGCCAAGAGTTTGAGGTTGCTGTGAGCTATAACACCATGGTACTCTACCCAGGGTAATGGATGTAGGGAGGAAGGAAGGAAAGGAGGAAGGAAAGGAGAAAAGGAGGGAGGGAAGGAGGGAGGGAGGAAAACACTTAACACACCATACTGAATGGTAAAATACTGAATATTTTCTTGTAAGATTGAGAACAAAGTGAACATGTCTACATGTCAGCTTTCATCATTTCTTTTTTTAATAATTTAGCCAAATAAATAAGACAACTAAAATAAATACATAAAATGCTTAGAGATTGAAAAGAAGTGAAATTGTCTTTAATAACAAATGACATTGTCTAAAAAAGATATCAGCAATGTAAATACCCCAAAGGAATCTATTTTTGAAAAATAGAACTGTTACCTAAGTTTAGCCCCCATTCAATAAATGGTGCTGGGAGAAGTGGATAACCACATGGAAAAGACTGAAACTGGACCTGCACCTTTCACCACTCACAAAAATTGACTCAAGATAGAGAAAAGATTTAAATCTAAGACATGAAACGATAAAAATCCTGAAAGAGAGCATGGGAAAAACTCCTAATGATGTAGGCCTGGGGGAAGATTTTATGAAGACTTCATTGGCAATCACAACAATAATAAAAATAAACAAATGGGATTTCACTAAGCTGAAAAGCTTCTGCACAGCTAAGGACACAACAATTAAAGCAAATAGACAATTGTCATAATGAGAAAAGATATTTGCATGTTATGAATCTGACAAAAGCTTGATAGGTAGGATCTATAAGAGAACTCAAATTAGTCAACATGAAAAGAACAATCACTAGGCAAGAGACATGAACAGAACCTTCTCTGAGGAAGAAAGATGAATGGCTAAAAACATATGAACGGATGGTCATCCTCCCTAATCATTAGAGAAATGCATATTAAAACCACCCTGAGATTATCACCTAACCTCAGTGAGAATAGCCCGTATCACAAAGTCACTAAGCTGCAAATTCTGGAGTGGATGTGTGGATGTGGAGAGAACACTTTTACACTGTTGGTGGGACTGCAACCTAATACAGTCTATTTGGAAAGAAGTATGGAGAATCCTCAAGGAACTCAAAATAGACCTTCCATTTGATCCCACAATCCCATTACTAGGCATCTACCCAGAAGAAAAAAAAATCATTTTATCATAAAGACATTTGTACTAGATTGTTTATCACAGATCAATTTACAATCACCAAGATGTGGAAACAACCTAAATGCCCATCAACTCAGAAACAGATTAATAAAACATGCAGGGTGTCCATAAACTTTGTGTGCAATTTAAAATAGTTGTCTAATAAATAGACAACTATTTTATAAATAAACCCTGTATGTAGACCATAGAATACTATTTAGCCATAAAAAAGATGGAGACTTTACATCTTTTGTATTAACCTGGATGGAGTCAAAACACATTCTACTTAGTAAAGTATCCAATGTACTCAACACTGATACGAAGGCAGTAGGCAAACTAATACAGGCCCACACAAAAGAAAAACTCAATTCAATTCACGTTGGGAGGGGGCGAAGAGGGAGGACTGGTATATTCCCACCTAAAGGGCACAATGGTAAGTGTGTATGGCACACCTCCTGGGTGCAGGACACAATTACAATGGAGACTTTATCTAACAAATGCAAACACTGGAACCTAATTGTACCCTTATATTAACCTGAAATATAAATAAACAAACAGTATACAAGTTCAACATACAAAAATCAAATGTAGTTCTTCTATATATTAGTAATGGATACTTAAAAATTCTTAAATACCATTTACAAAATCAAAAAATATGAAATACATATGCTTAACTATGTGCAAGACACTAAAAACTATAAAACCTTTTTAGAGAAATTGAAGATCATTTAAATGGAGACAATGAAGATCACTTAAATGGAGACAATTATGGCAATGAATTAGATGACTCAATTTAAAAGATCAATTCTCCCCACTTTATGCAACACATTCATAATCAAAATGTTTTGATTATGTTTTCTTTAAGTAGAAATTGACATGCTCACCCTAACATTCACATGGAAAGGCAGAGACCTACAAGAAACATAGCAGGGTGGTGCCAGTGGCTCAAGGAGTAGGGTGTCAGGCCCACATGACAGGGAGTGGCAGATTCAAACCCAGCCCCGGCCAAAAAAAAGAAACAAAACAATATTTAGGAAAAGAACAAAGTTGGAGGATTTGTATCACCTTATTTCAAAATTTAAGATAAAGGTATAAGGTAATCAAGATAGGCATATTGATCAGCAGAACATAGTAGAGGGCTGATAAAAAGAACTATGCAAAGATGGTTTATTAAGTTTTTAACAAAGAAGCCAAAGTAAATTCAATGGGAAAAGTGACAGCCTTTTCTACAAATGCTACTGGAACACATGTCAAAACACATAAACCTTAATCCTTACCTCACACCATATACAGGGTTTACTTGACATGAATCATGGGCTTAAACATAAGTGCTAGCTAAACTGTAAAACTTTTCAAAAAAATATTTGCAACCTTGGGTTAGGTCAAATTTTTTAGGTAGAACCCCAAAAGCATGAACATAAAAGAAACAGCTGATATTAAACTTCATCAAAATCAACAACTTCTGCTCTATGAAAGACAGGAAAATAAAAGGACAAGCCACAAACTGGGAGAAAAATTTTCAAAACATATACCTGATAAAGGATTTATTACATCTTATATCAAAACTTTTTTAAAAAGATTTGAACAGACACTTCATAAAAGAAAACAAAAGATAGTACCAGGTGTGGTGGCTCACTCCTATAAACCTAGTACTCTTGGAAGCCAAGGCAGTGGATTGAGTTTGAGACCAGACTAAGCAAGAGCAAGAATCCATCTCTACTTAAAATAGAAAAACTAACAGGCACCTGTAGTCTAGCTACTTGGGAGGCTGAGACAAGAAGATCTTTTGAGCCCAAAAGATTGAGATTTCTGTGAGCTATAATGCCATGGCATTCTACCCAGGGTGACAGTGGGACTCTGTCTCCAAAAAAAAAAAAAAAAGACAAGTAAGCACATGAGAAATCCTCAACATCATTAGCCAGTAGAAAAATGCAAATAAAAAATACAATGAGATGCTGTTCACTCTCACTACAATAAATAAAATTAAAAAGACTCATAATACCAAGTGTTATGAGGGTGTTGAAGATGTAGTGCAACTGAAACTCTTCTAACATTGCTAGAGGATTCTATTGCTAGTGGTAAAATAATACCACTTCTTTGGAAAATAATTTGGCAACTTCTTCTAAAGTAAATCACATACATACCATATAACTTAGCATTCCTACTTCACAGTTTTTACCGAAGAGGAACGAAAATGAATGCTATGCAAAAACACGTAAGTAAACGTCCAGATGTATTCAAAATAGCCAAAAACAATCCAAATGTCCACCAATAGGTTAATGGATAAAGAAATTCGTGTATTCACACAATGGCATACATACTACATTAAGAAAAAGGAACAAACTACCGCTATATGCAGCAATTTGAATGAATCTCAAAAATAACAGGTTTAATGAAAAAGTTGACAGACACAAAAAGACTACACACTATACATGATTTCATTTACTTGAAGTAGAAAACCCAAAACTTTTGTGATAGAAAGCAGGTTAGTGGTTTCGGGGCACTGAACAAAAGTGTTAAGAGAGGGCTTTTGGGATGATGGAAATGTTATATATGTTAATTGCAATTGTTGTGGTTAAAAAGTAAACACACTTGTCAAGTTTCATCAAGGCACTTCAAGATACTTAAACTGTATCTCAAATAAAATAAAGTTTATTTTTTAAAAGATAAAAGGAGTAAGTCCAAGTGTCTAGAATTTAAATAACTAATAAATCAACCAGCTTCTTTAACTTTCTACTTAAAAAATTAAAACCTAACCTGTTCTTTTAGATAAATAAAATCTAGAATTTCACAGGAAAATAAACCTTTATTTCAAAAATAAAATCTGAAAGGCTGAACTTTTTAAACATTTAATTCTCAGCTCTGAACATATTTGTAAAAATATTTAACATTTCAGTGAGGAGTATTGCTATGATAACTTATTCAATAACTAAGGCACCATCAATTACCAGACCAATTCGCCTCACTAGGATATTCCCAAAAGAACACTTCAATACTCGACAAAGGAGAAACTTAATGAACAATGGTAAGGTCATCATCAACAGTCACAAATCTTGTTAACAGTAGGTACCCTAGGTTTGAGATGATGAAGAGGGCTCTTTACCTCTGTGATCTTCCTTCCAACAACCCCTAACTATATGCTAGTCATTAAAAACAGCATCAAATTCCAAAAACAGGAGCATCCTACAATAAAGCTGGCCAGTACTCCACTGAACTGTTGAGACCATCAAAAACAAGGGAAGTCTGAGAAACTATTATAGCCAAAAGGTGTCTAAGGAGATATGACAACTAAATATAAGATAGAATCCAAGAACAGAAAAAGAGCAATAGGTAAAAACTAAAGTTTAAGCTGCAGGTTTAGTTAATATTAATGTTAAAGCTGGTTCATTAACAGTAACAAATGTACCATGATTAACAACAGAGGGATTTGAGTGTGAGTATAGTGTTTATGTTCCTCTCCAGTGTCTCAATATTTCTGTAAATCTAACCTTTTTCAAAAAAACAAACCCTTTTTACAAACAAAACAAAACCTCTTCTCATCAGAAGAACTTAGAACACTATACAGAAAGGAAAGTTGCAAAGGAAAAAGTAATCAAGAAAACAACCGTATGGATGTTAAAATTAAAACTGTCATTACAACTTTGGTATAAAATATTACAAAGCTCTTTTTAACTATTTAATGGAAGTAAAGAAAGCATAAAAAGAAAGGTAAAAAAAAAAAAAAAGATCTAACAAGGATGTTAAAAATATTCTTCTCACTGCTTATACAGCTGTACTGCTGTTTTGACGTCAATCTCAAGACCCCCATGGATTATAGCAACAATTCACTCTTTGGTGTTTGCTCTATAAGTTTCAAAGTAGAATGAGTTGATAAAGAGACTAACTTTGCTTAAAATATGAGACATATAGTGGCTAACAACAGGAGAGAAAGGGCAGAAACAGGGTTATTACAAGTATGCTAAAGTTTAAATTAGGTATTCTTTTAGCTCTTTAGGCCATTTATCTTCTCATTCTTAATCCCGACTGAGAAACTAAAGTGAAACTAGCAATCTCCTTCCTTTCTTTGACAAATCTGAAAGAGATGTGGTGGGCAAGAGCAAATTATTAGTGTGCCCTTTAAAACTATGAATTGATATCTGAAATAGTGATGTCACTATTTCAAAAACAAAAGTTTTAGAAATTTCAAAGTATAAAACATCTATATATCGTATGGTGAATTTAATTTGATAGAACTATGTTAGTGAATTGAATCCCTAATATGTATGACTCAAGGTAATCAGTTAATTATAAAACCATCTTCTTTGCTGTAACTATCACATATATCCTTCACAATTTAAAAAGAAATAAGATTTAAGAAATATTAAACTTTTTCTAAGTTTGCATCTAAATGAGGATTGAGATCATTAAAATTCACAAGGTCAGTTTGAAAGAACTTCATATTGGAAGTTACTTTGTGCTACGTTGCTATGATAAAGGAAAATCACCTTTATCACAACACATATTTAAAGACCATATTTAGCTAAAATAAGGCCATCCATTCAAGAGAAAATTGATCTTTAACTTTGTAAACCAAGCAGAAAAATCAGCAAGAGTTGTTTAGTAGCTCAATGAAGCTGTTTCTAGCAAGTGTTATAATGTTCACACACATACTTAGCCATACACAGCAACGCAACCGTATCTCGAAGAAGTACCTACTCTTTACCTATCTTACAGGTCATCAAATCAAAAGGAATAAATATTTCTTCCCTATCCAAGGATAAAATACTCCCAGCAATGCAACTGTAAGATATATTTTTAATAAGTTGCAGCTAGTCAATTCCTTTTTATGAGGAAAAAAAAAGTTTAAAAGTCATATTATCCCTCCTACATTTAACAATGGTTTCAATCTGAAATGATCACAGGAGAAGGACGCAGGAAGAACCATGCAGGCCACTAGATTATAAAGACGCACAATAAAGAAAAGACATCTAGCTATGGTTATCCCTAAAAATAATTTTTTATATGTTAATTATTTTCTCAAAGTATTTTTTTAATTGCCACTATTATCAAAATAATAGTTGCTCACTGAAGAGAATTATGGAGGGAAAAAACCCCTAAAGTCCTATCACCCATCATTATTCTATTTGTAAAATAAATTTTTATACAGCTATATAATTGTATAGCCACAGAGCATAGGTATCACATAGAAATAAAACATATAAAAAGTAACTGCTAAATGAAAATTTCAAATAACAAAACAGTACCTCTATGGGGTAATTTCATTCGTGTAAAGAAACTTAATAGTGGCTACCTCTGGTATATCAGATTAGACAGTGGGAGAGAGGAGTGGACTTGTCACTTTACATCTTTTATGGTTGAAAAAGATTATAGGCAGTCCCCGAATTACAAACATCTAACTTACATACAACTTGCACTTATGAAAAGATGCTATTACAAGTAATAGGTAAATGTGCCTGTTTCAACTTATATACAAATTCAACTTACGAATAAACCTACAGAACCTATCTCATGTGTAACCTGGGACTGCCTATAATCTAAACTGAAGCTGGTAACAGGTTAGTGAAGGTTTATTATGCTATTCTAACTTTTATGTATGTTTAAAATTTTACAGTTAAAATTTTAATAGTTAGGCAGCGCCCATAGCTCAGTGGGTAGGGCACCGGCCACATACATGAGCCTGGCGGATTCGAAACAGCCCAGGCCAGCTAAAGCAATAATGACAACTGCAGCAAAAAAAATAGCTGGGCGTTGTGGCAGGCACCTGTAGTCCCAGCTACTTGGGAGGGTGGGGCAAGAGAATCGCTTAAGCCCAAGAGTTTGAGATTGCCGTGAGCTGTGACACCACAGCACTCTACCCTATGCGACAGTTTGAGACTCTGTCTCAAAAAAAAATTTTTTTTTTAAACAGTTATTTTAAAGTATTGTTATACTTAAGAAAATACTACTTCTCAGGAAAAAATCTTGTTTGAGCCTAGTTTAACCCTGAAGTTTTTTTTTCTGCATTACTTTTAATTCTAGGGTTAGCTCCCTCAGCTAGATTGTCCTTAAACAAAAAAATTACCAATATGCTGCAATTTGATAACCAAAACTATCATTCAAAATTCTATGAATTACAGCTAGGCAAGGTGGCTCACACCTGTAGTCCTAGCACTTGAGAGGCTGAGGCAGGTGGGTTGTTTGAGCTCAGGAGTTCGAGACCAGCCTAAACAAGAGCAAGACCCCATCTCTACAAATATTAAAAAAACTAGCTGGGCGGGCTCCTCTAGTCCCAGCTACTCCAAAGACTAAGGCAAGAGGATCGCTTAAGCCAAGAATTTCAGGCTGCTGTGAGCTATGACACCTCAGCACTATTTCAAAAAAAAAAAAAAAACCTCCCATGAAGTAGATATCATAGCACATATTGAGAATAAAGCTAAATTAGGCCATGCAACTTTTTAAAGGTAACTCAGCTAACAAATGGTAGAACCAGGATCTGAACTCAGGCCTACATGATGGCAAATCCTGCCTGCTCACTATAAAATACTGATTTTGTGGGGGGAAAGCACCTATCTTACATCTAAGACAAGCACTCAAGCACCTATCTTACATCTAAAACATAAGCTTCAGTATTTCATCAACAAATTCTCAACACAGAAAGTTAACCAAGGAAGGATTCCCATACTCCATTGGTCATTGCCTAGATGTGTTTGAGAGCAGACCTGAATCCTGCCAAGTAAACTGCTTAAAAACACATCGGTATTCCTGTGGCTCAACAGAGTAGGGCGCCGGCCCCATATGCCTGAGGTGGTGGGTTCAAACCAAGCCCCAGCCAAAAACTGCAAAGAAAAAAAAAAACACATTGGTATTAATAGAAATGTCTGTCAGAAAGAACTTACGCTGAGTCAGTATATGACACTAGGCATAGTAAAGCACAAAGATCTACAAGTCAGAGGTATTAAATAATTTCAAGCCGATGTTAAAGATGGCATATCTCTGAGAACATATAAATATCTTGGTTTCTGAAAAGAAAAGACAACAGGGGCCAGGCACAGTGGCCCTCACCTGTAATCCTAGCACTCTGGGAGGGTGAGGCAGGAAGATCACCTGAGGTCAGGAGTTTGAGACCAGCCTAAGCAAAATGAGACCCCTCGTCTCTATTAAAAATGAAAAAAACTAGCCAACCATTGTGGCAGGTACCTGTAGTCCCAGCTACTCCTGAGGCTGAGGCAAGATGCTTGCCTGAGTCCATCCATGAGGTAGAGGTTGCTGTGAGCTATGATGCCATAGCACTTTACTGAGGGTGACAAAGTGAAACATGGCCTCAAAAAAAAAAAAAAATTGAACAGAGCAAATCAGAGAGTAAACAGTTCTACTCAAACTCAGACTGTAGTGTTAAATGTGACTAGCAAAATAGAGATAGCTGTGGATTCATGTACAACTATAAGGCATTTTTATTGCAGTATTTTATTGTATTCAATTCACTACTACTTATAGTTACTATTACTAATCTAATGTTCCCCTGAAAGTTTTAGTGGTCTTAAGGGTTTCACCAAAATTTCCAATATTTAAAAGTTCATACTCATTAACATAAAAAGGTTGACGACATCATCGCTCTAGGTTATAATCCAAGTTAGTGCCCTACAAATTAGATCATAAACTTTCTAAGTAATATCAACTTAGTTTTCCCAAACAATCAGTTTGGAGGGAGTGATGCTTTATATTATCCCCTCAGTTTTTTACTGTTATCAGAAAAGCCTTAAAAAATTGCTCTTTCACTTATGAAACTGCTATTATGGACACTGTCCCCAGTACTGTCTTGAAATCCATGTAAACAATACTTTTTTAATTCAATGACAGTAATATTAGGTTTCTTTGTCACAAAAGAGGAAACATATCCATAAGGAAAAAGAAAATGCCAAGAATAGCAACGAAAATTTTGAAGAAGAAAAACTAGGTAAAGGGACTTACTAGGCTTATGGAGTTAAATAAAGTAACCTACATCGTTTGGTGCTGGTGTAGGAAGAGCCAAATAACTGTGGAACAGATAGCTCAGAAACAAACTCAAATTACGGAAACACTATGCTTAACAAAGACGGCACAGCAAATCAATAGGGGAAAGATGGAATTACAATGAATGGAGCAAGACAACTAATTACCCATATGGAAAAATAAAACTCAATCCCTACCTCATACCATATATTATATTAATATTTATCATTAATAATTAGTAATGTTTATTATAATTAGCAATGTTTGTTGATATTTTAATATTTTTATCAATAAGTTCTAGAATATATATAACATGAATTCAAATTTTATAAAGTTTACAATGGGTAAAAAATTCCATGATGTTTAAATTTGCATAACTATGTGGCCAAAGTATAAAAACATTCATGGGAACAATAAACATCAAGCTTACCACAGTGTTAACTTCTGGAGAGGAAGAGAAGAGTTTAAGATCAGGAAAAGGTACTAAGGAAAGCCTCAACTTTTATCTATAATTTTTATTCCTTCACTTCTCCCCCAAAAAGATGATGCTAAGTAGTGAGTACACAGATTACAGTGTTTTCTTTGTTGTCTTCTGTTTGCACAATGAAATAAAATGGGAGAAAAAGAAAACTCAAAATTAGATGTTGCAGCTAAATTGAAATTTCTGTTTAATACCACCAAGAAAGCAAAGCTTTGGGGTTATTTCCCTTTTCTTAAATTTAGAATTAATTACCTTAGAATTAAAACATTCTTGTATATCCCCAGAATTAACTACTTTTGTTGACATTGTATCATTCCAATGAATCTCTAGAAAATGATAAATGTAATGTTTGTTTTTAAATTTTTATTTTGTTTTTTAATTTCAGGTTAATGTGAGGATACAAACAACCAAAGTCACAATACTTGAATTTATTAGGTAGAGTCCCTCTTGTAGTTGTGTCTTGCACCCAAAAGGTGTGCCATTCGCCCCTGCATGGTGCCCATTAAGTGGGAGCACACATTTCCCCCTCTTCCCTTATTTCCCCTCCTCCCATAAATGTTATGTTTCAATGACTTATAGCACCAATCCACTGACAAAAATCTCTGAACTTACCAATAAGCACCAGCTCTAAAATAGCTCCCCTTTATCTCTGAAACTTATTATAAGTTTTTAATTAAAAATAAAACATTTTAGTCTACACTACTTTGGTCGTTAGTCACAAAATATGAGATGATGCTATTACAGAGACAGCCAGACAATAAGGACAAAACCAACTGTTTTTCAGCAGTGTAAGAATGACTACTGGTATGATAAATCCTGGCAAACAAAAATAATTTAAGGGCCAGATGACATTAATTTATAAAAAACCTTTCTAAAAGGCAAGCAAGCATATATAGAAAAGAATGGCTTTTAATACTGGTCAGACTGAAGTAAAACCCTAGAAAAACCATTAAATGGATTGTGTGACCCTGAGCAACTTACTGAACTTCACTGAACCTCAGTTCTCACAAATGATTAAACTAAGTACTTGCTTTACAGGAATGCTGTCAAGATTAAATGTGGTAAGCATACAGCCCAGTACTTAGGATATACCAGGCAATAAACAAATGCTGATTTCCTTTAATAAAAAGACTACTCAAATATAAGAATATTATCTGAAATTCCACATAAGCTTTCTTCTCTATTCCACAATGAGAAACTTTAGGTCTTAATTTGCTGCTAAAAACATACTAAAAAAATTTATTTTTGAGCTGTTTTATAACTCTTGAAAACACTCTTTATTAGCAAATTTTTCCAAAAACTACAGGAAAACTTTGTTTTTATTTTACCTTTTTTTTTTTTTCCTGAGACAGTCTCATTTTGTCACCTTGGGTGGAGTGCCGTGGCAACATAGCTCACAGCAACCTCAAACTTGGGCTCAAAATGCCTCGGCCTCTACGATTACAGGCATGAGCCACTGTACCCAGCTAATAGAAAATTTTAAAAGCTATCACTTATATCAACAGTTCTGAGATGTAAACAGTGGAATCACAGATTTCTCTTTCCTTCCCAGGCTGTGTGATTCCCTACTTGTGTAAGCAAGCACTACAAGAATCAGATGCAATAAGAATGATGGACAGCAATTCAGCTTAACATTACCCAACTCTACTCTGCTACAGTGTATCAGTGACTGATAAAATATATTTTCCTTTCTATTTATTTTTAGCTACCTATGTTAGAAAAAGTGACCTTTGGGAGAAGATGAGCACATTCAGAATTAAGAAACTTGAGTCAGGTTTTTGAGGTCAGATTGTGGTCACATTACTTTACCTACTGTTCACAACCAGAAACAAGGTGATCAGTGTTTCTTGACCTTTTGGCTAAGATCAAGTGCAGAAAAGGTGATCAGTCAATACTTCCATGGAAAAATAAGGAACTCCATGTTTGAACTCCATAAAGAGCATTCACTGTATTATTTTATTACCCACAGCATGGCATCAATTTGAAGTAACTCTCCTAAAGTAGATAATATATCTTTTTTTTTGAGACAGTGTCTCACTATGTCGCCCCCAGTAGAGTGCAATGACGTCACAGCTCACAGCAACCTCAAACACTTGGGCTCAAGTGATTCTCTTGCCTCAGCCTCCCAAGTAGCTGGGACTACAGGGGCCCACCACAATGTCCAGCTATCTTTCTGTTGTTGTTGTCATTGTTGTTTAGCAAGGCAGGTGCCAGCCCTGGTGTATGTGGCCGGAGCCCTAACCACTGAGCTACAGGCACTGAGCCTTAAATTGAGGTTTGCTAAGTGATTTCAACTATTGCTTCTCCCCTTCTTTTTCCTAAATACATGTTGGTCACTTCCTCTAAGAACTGACAATGTTTAGCTTCCCTTAATGTTATAGGACTCATTGAATTCCTAAACAACTACCATCTCTTTATCACAAGCTTCCTGCAATCATTCCTTCAATGTACTGAGCCAACTTGAGATACTTCACAACTTTTAACATGGAGCATGATACTCTTTCCTGGCACTTCAGCAGCATTTCTAACATTATTATCTGCACGGTTTTTGGCAGTCATTTTACCTCTGAACATTCATTAAAAATCTTATAACAGGCTCAACGCCTGTGGCTCAAGCAGCTAAGGCGTCAGCCACATACACCTGAGCTAGCAGGTTGGAATCCAGTCTGGGCCCGCCAAACAACAATGACGGCTGCAAGCAAAAAACAGCCGGGCATTGTGGTGGGTTCCTGTAGTCCCAGCTACTTGGGAGGCTGAGGCAGGAGGATCACCTGAGCCCAGGAGTTGGAGGCTGCTGTGAGCTGTGATTCCACAGCACTCTACCCAGGGTGACAGCTTGAAGCTCTGTCTCAAAAAAAAAAAAAATCTTACGATAATAGTAGAACCTCTATAAGTTGACCAATCCAAGGGACTATGACTGGTCAACATACAGAGGTGGTCAACCTAAGGAATGAGGCCTACTGTACTGATACGTACATGTAGTGCTTGTCCAGTCTATGAAAATTAGGTCAACTTAGGAACATGGTCAAAGTAGGGAGGTGGTCAACTACGGAGGTTCTACTGGAGGTTGGCAGAAAGAGTGGAAAACTCTTCATACAACCATTTGAGTTACAGGAAGAATTTCAAATATTTCTGGAAGAAATTTTCAATTTGTGGGATCATATGCATGACTGAGGCAAGCTCTGCAAATAAGCCTATCTTGACAAATACATCTGCTCATGTGAAAAACGTAAATTTATCTTGACAAGTTTAAGTATTCCATGTACAAAACAAAGTGAAAGAGATAACTGCGAAACTAGAACTATGAGCTAGGCTCAGCAGCTCATGCCTGTAATCCCAGCACTTTGGGCGGCTGAGGCAAGTGGACTGCTTGAGCTCAGGAGTTCGAGAACAGCCAAAGCAATAGCAAGACTGTCTCTACTAAAAACAGAAAAACCAGGCTGGGCATGGTGGTGGGTGCTTGTTGTCCCCGCTACTGGGGAGGCTAAGGCAAGAGAATTGCTCAAGACCACGAGTTTAAGTTTGGTATGAGCTATGACATCACAGAACTCTGTCTCAAACAAACAAAAAAAAAACTAGAACTATGGGATATGTAGGTAAATTGGATTCTTCGTCCTCTCTGAAAGGACTACTAAGGCTTCCTATAAAAACTCAGGGGAAATACTGTGAATATTATAAGACATGCTTGAACAATTTCAAGATTTTCCAAGAATTTTCTCAAAGTGGATGGCAGCAAAGAGTAGATGAGAAACCCCCTTTTCCATGTCATGGACATCTATTTAATAACTTGACACCCTCAGAAGAACAGATTCTACAGGTTACTTTAGATGGCTTCTTGGAACAAAAGAACTAATTTTTATTAGTGTTTGCTTGTAGACTAAAACTGACCATTAGCTGTATTATGCTCAAGTACTCAAGCAGGATACTTGAAAGTTGGGATTCTTTGCACTTGTTAATATCAACATTTTAAAATGTGCTAATGACCTTAAATCATATCTTACTTATAAATCAGACAATACCCAAACAAAACCCCCTTTATTGCTAACTGAACAGAAACAAGTCTTCTTAGTGAGGAACTTATTTTCAGGTAGGCATTTCTGTAAATCAAAGGATGCACTGTTTTATTTCATGCTTTTGTGGGGGGTGGGGAGAGTCTCACTTTGTCACCCTTGGTAGAGTGTCGTGGCATCACAACTGATAGCAACCTCAAACACTTGGGCTCAAGGAATTCTCTTGCCTCAGCTTCCCAAGTAGCTGAGACTACAGGCGCCCGCCACAATGCCTGGCTATTTTTAGAGACGGGGTCTCACTCTGGCTCAGGCTGCTCTCGAACTCGTGAGCTCAGGCAATACACCTGCCTCAGACTGCTAGGATTACTGGCATATTTCATGCTTTTTCTAAATTCAGTAACAGTTCACTGGATTGCTAGTTCACATTCTTCTTAGTAAAGTACCATAAGAATGGAGAAGCAAGAATTCAATGTACTCAGTTCTAATAACGAAGCCAGTAAAACATCCAATATATACCCACATGGAAGGAAAACTCAGATCAATTCAAGGTAGGAGGCAGGGGAACGAAGGATGGAGAGGAGAGGGTGGTTACGGTGTACAGCACACCTTTCACACCTTTTGGGGGTGGGACATAATTATAAGAGGAACTTTACCTAACAAATATAATCAGTATAACCTAATTCTTTGCACCCTCAATGAACCCCAAACAATAAAAATAATATTAACAATAGTTCGTATTTTTTTCTTTTGCTTTCTATATGTGGCAAAAATTACTGGTTTTCTATTCATATGAATGAAGTTTCCTTTGGAAATTAAAAAGTAATGTTAGTTAAAGAAAAACATTAAGTAGGGCCAGATATGGTGGCTCACACCTGTAATTCTAGCTCTCTGGGAGGCTGAGGAAGGTGGATTGCTTGAGCTCAGGAGTTGGAGACCAGCCTAAGCAAGAAGGAGAACTCAGTCTCTAAAAAACATAGCCAGATGTTCTGGCAGGTACCTGTAATCCCGGGAGGCTTGAGACAAGAGGATCACTTGAGCCCAGGAGTTTGAGGTTGCTGTGAGCTATGATGCCATGGGACTCTACCAAGGGCAACAAAGTCTGAAACCCTTTCTCAAAAAAAAACAAAAACAAAACATTAAGTAACTGATAGTTCAGGGGTTATAAGAGTATGGCAAATCCTTAAGGTAGTATTCAGAAAGCAACCTATATGTTAAAGGCAAGTTCCTCAACAAGCATTCAACACCACTCTACCTGAACTTTCAGCCTCTTTTTTCACCACTTGTACTCATCACAAACTGCATGACCTAGCAATATCCTCCATGTTACACAGCCTAAAATGTCCATTTTAATATCTATACTAATTGGACACACACACACACACACACCCTAAAATACCCAACTCAATTCCTTCCTATACTTTAAAGAGGCTCTACATGATATTACCTTCTTTAAAGAAACTTTTCCAAACAGGCTGTGTTATGTTAATAGAGACTGTCTTACTCATCTATCAATCATTCTCTGGTTTCCACCATAGGTGTTCAAGAAATACTTTTTGGAAGAATGAATTTCTCAAGTTTTACTCTTGACTACTTAGGAACATTAATTACATTCTACTTCCAACTTTTACACCTTCATGTTTCCTTTACAATCTACTCTCCTGGTTCTCTTCCTGCTTCTCTCTAACTGCTCCTCAGGAGCCTTTGAGAGCACTTCTGTACTCTTCCAAACATCAATCAGAAGTTGCTCCTAATAATTTATATTTTTTTATAATTTATATTTTTTTAAACTAAATAAATAATGGCTGAAGAGTTGGCTGAATCTTCTCATTTGAATTTTATACTTTCTATTTGTGTTTGAATTCTCACTTCTTAAAAAAAAAATCTATCTAAAATCGGGTACAGTTAGCAAATATAAAAAACCAAGAGGAAAAAAACCTGGATTTCAAACCTGGCCCCAAAAATTTTATTACTGGGAAATACCAAACTAGTAAATGAATGTCTCTGAATTTAAGTTTTTGTTCTTATCTGTAAAAACAGGAGTAATATCTGCCTTGTACAATTACTGTATCTATTAAATGTAACATCTATAAAGCACCTAGAACTGCTGCTTTAAATGTGGAAGCTGGTTATTATTGTTACCAAAGGAGGAAACAGTTGTAAAAGTATAGTAAATACAAACATAAACTACCATTATCATCATACAAATATATAAAAGTAACCATAATTTGTTAGGTGTGACAAGACTAAAGTGATTATGCTGCTTGTGTACTAAAAACTTCATTAAATAACCAAATATTTCTGTAATAACCAAATTATTCTTATATTTCTGTAACAACCAAATATTTCTGTAATAACCAAATATTTCTTATATTTCTGTAATAACCAAATATTTATGTAATAACCAAATATTTCTGTAATAACCAAATTATTCATCGACTATGAATTGTTCATCCTCTCATAATTTTTTTCCAATCTAACTTTTTAAATTCATCAACCCTCAAAGATGACAGAACATTCTCCAGATTAGTCACATCAATAACAGTAAATTTTTCAAGCTGGACAAGCAAAGGTCTCATTGCTAATAGTGTGAGGAAGCAATACTAGCTAAAATGAGATATGGTAAATATTTATGCAAAACTCACAGACCTTTACCCCACAGGGAGGCTGTAAGCATGGGAAAAAGCAGCTTCCCAGCTCTCACAGCGGATGTCTGTACATCTCCCTAAGGACTATAAAGTCTCTGCATCTATAAGAAAGGTTCAAAGACAACTGCCTTTTGAACACAACCTCTTTGCAAATCTTAAACATAGAAATAGTCTCAAATTACAGTTTTCTAGCCTTTTTCTACCTAGAAACAGTACTTACTCAATAAAAGAGTTTATGGGCTCTTTTAAAACCAATTATCTTCCTCACTGTTCTAGATTGTCTAGTGTTCCTAAAACAATGTAAAAAAGCAATGTATAGCCAAAAAAGATTAGGTTATAAAATATATACACCTAAATATCTCTTCAAAAAGTTCTCTCCATGTTACAGCATAAAAAGTGACTAGAAAGACTCATGTCACAGAGTTTCAGTACCAGAAAAAATAATTTATGAAGCAATAATGATTCGAAGTAACAATGTTGTGCTCCTCAAAAGATGATTCTATAGCTATAAGTAGAATGACTGCTTTTTTCTTTAAATGGTAGAAAATATAAACTGAATGATAACAAAGGAAAGATCACTACTATTACAAGGCAAAAGAAAATATTATCTCCATTGTCACTTAACCAAACACAGATTCTTAATAAGAAAAAACTGTGGGGAAAAGATTCCCTATTTAACAAATGGTGCTGGTTTAACTACCTGGTGACCTGTAGAAGACTGAAACTGGACCCACACCTTTTACCATTAATTAAGATAGACTGTCACTGGATTAAAGATTTAAACTTAAGACATGAAACTATAAAAATACTAGAAGAAAGTGCAGAGAAAACTCTTGAAGAAATTGGCCTGGGTGAATATTTTATGAGGAGGACCCCCACGCAATTGAAGCAGCATCAAAAATACACTGCTGGGACCTGATCAAACCTGTGATTTTCCTTATGTGAATAACTTTAGTTCCAGTATGAATTAGCTTATTTGGTACCATTAAAATGCAAAAATATGTTTAAATTGAACTATCAAGAAGGCATTTAATATAATACTTTTAGGTTAGTCATCCAATTCCTGAAGAATAAAATTTAAATTTTGAAGAGTCTCCATTAATGTTTAAATGCCTTCAGTTGTTATTGCTGGTGTTTTCTTTGGAGACAAAAAGGAGAATGATAATATAACTCCAAGAGCAAATGGTTAAGAAGCTATGAGTCTTGACATTCTTATTTCCCTGACATAATTTAAGATAAAGGGATAAAATTTAATTTCATATCTACCATAAATATTTATATATTTAGTATATGACTGCAAAATTCTTTTCAACCCATGTAAAACTACTGGTGTCTGTGGCAATGTATTTTTGAGTAATATCAAACAAAATGGCACTGGGAAAATTTTAATACGCAAGGGAGACTCTAGGTGAAACTGCTGTAGTAGGAAAGAAAAGTCACCTCAACTTAGCTGAGAAAAGATGGGGAAAGTTTTGAATGGGTTTGGGAAGAATTTTAGGCCTCCTGCATATACTGATCCTTTTCCCAAAGGAAAAGTACATTTTTCTCATAACAGGATGTATTTTTACAACTTGGAGCAAGGTACACACCAAAGTTAAGTTAGGCTTTTATCCTCCCACAGAAACCCGGAGACAGGTGTGCTAAGTTCCATGACGATTGCATTTCAAAGGGATGGTTCCCAGGTTTTCAGAAAGACTATGTCCTAAGAGGTCCTCAAACTTTTTAAACAGGGGGCCAGTTCACTATCCCTCAGACCGTTGGAGGGCCCGACTATAATTTAAAAAAAAAAACAAACTATCAACAAATTCCTATGCACACTGCACATATCTTACTGTGAAGTAAAAAAACAAAATGAGAACAAATATAATCACACTGCCTAATGTGGGCCCGCGGGCCATAGTTTGATGACCCCTGGGCCCTAGAGACTTTTAAAAAGATCTATGCATATTGGATAAAAAGCTGAGAAAAAATTAGCAATTACAACTTTTGTAAAATAAATTCTCTACTCTAAGGAAAGGAGATTAGGGAACTATAGTCGAGGAAAAAAGAAAGATTGTCTTAAATTTAATTAAACGAAGGGGAATAGAGGCCATCTTGATTAACAGTACATTTATTTATAATCTTCGTAATATAAAAAATTAAATTGCCCATTATTATCTTATATTTAGTAAAATTAAATATGTGTATTTGTTTGTTGTATGCATTAAGTGAAGAAACTGTAGAAAGGGAAATTCAATGAATTAAAGAGTTGTCAGTATACCCAGGCTGGCTTGAATTTAATTAAAGACCATGTATATTTGGAATACAAGCGCATTGATACTTAACCACTGTAACAATGAGACAAATACTCTGAAAGTTTTTAATCCTTTAAGAGCAATTAAAACCCATGTTTGTTGGACAGTGAGCTGATGAATCAGAACACAAAACTTTTAAAGCCTTTTAATTGTTGTCAAAAGTACATTTAAAGCCAACTCGTAAAGACTATAGATTTCCATTTGAATATCTTGGAGGGATGCGGAAAAAGGGGATTCTCAATGTCACGGGCTGTTCAGAACCCCTCACTCTATGCACTTGTAACTCTGTATAAAGCATTTATTCCTAAAGACGAATTAGGTCTACTATACTTGCCTCACAGAAGATCAAAGGACAAGCCATTAGTTTAATCTGTACAAAACTCTTTACTAGACCTATAAACAAACATTCTCATAATAATTGTGTTCTCTGTTCTATCCTCTTGCTGATGAATGTACTGAGAGACAGAGAGTTAGGTAAAAATACTTACAGAAAATATGTAGCAGGGCGGCGCCTGTGGCTCAGTGAGTAGGGCGCCGGTCCCATATGCCAAGGGTGGTGGGTTCAAACCCAGCCCCGGCCAAACTGCAACAAAAAAATAGCCAGGCGTCATGGCGGGCGCCTGTAGTCCCAGCTACTCGGGAGGCTGAGGCAAGAGAATCGCTTAAGCCCAGGGGCTGGAGGTTGCTGTGAGCTGTGTGATGCCATGGCACTCAACCAAAGGGCCATAAAGTGAGACTCTGTCTCTATAAAAAAAAAAAAAAAATATATATATATATATATATATATATATATGTAGCAATTGTGGAAAACAATATGGAGGTTTTATGAAAAATTAAAAATACGGCTACCATGAGGTTCCAGTAATCCCACTACTGGTATTTCCTATGTATCCAAAATAAATGAAATTGATTTATTGCTACTTTTAGCAAAGTCAACATACTTAGGATGGATGTATAGTCTTGTATTGTTATTATTCACTATTATTTCTATTATCTGAGCATTCTATTATTTTCTGGATAAAACTTATGCATCTCACAATCAACATCTAGCAAGAACAAGCTTTCTCACTCTTAAATTACATTTTATATTACCTTTTAAAAGAATGTTTAAAATTTTGCAAATCTCTTGAAATTGATGAAGATATACTTTATACTTTTCTTGGCAACTTATACATTTTACAAAGGAAAATGTTATTTCAGAAAGAACAGAGCACGTTTCATTTATTTTGAGCCTGAGATGATAGTTTAACTGTTTGCTTGTTTTTATTATTAATCTTCTTATTAATTTTCAAGAAATTAATCCTTATTTTACTTTACCTTTTATCTTATGCTTTCAATTCATAATTATTTGTTGTATAATTTGTAGATATTTTCGATTCTGTAAGATGAAAGCAATAGACATTGTCTTACTTCTTATTTGAACTCACATGGTAGTGCAGGAGTGATACAAAAATATAAGCAATTTCTGGTGTTGGTAAGTTTTCTGAAAGAAATAAATGCCCTTTCTTAAAATGAAGGCTGTTATCCTAGAAATACTAGTGAGCAAGGAAGAATTTTCTAATTTTCTAGAACAGAAAGAAGGAAATCAACATTCCAGGCAGCAGGAGCAGTGATACCGGTGTTTCAGGTTGTTGGTCTTGGGGATTCAAAGAATGACTCAAAGGGCCAGTGGTGAGACAGGATTTATTCACAGAAACAAAGAATACAAAAACTACAAAAACCAAAGCTCCCTCAGCAGAGAGAACCCAGGGGTGGAACAAGCTCTCTTGCTCCCTCTTTGAAGTCTGTCTCCGATCTCTGTGCTCAGGTGTATACAAAGTCGCATGGGGTTGTTTTGCCAGAACTCAATGTCTACTTTTAGGGCATGGTCTTCCTCAATTACACCTTTGTCAATTCCAATGAACTTTCAGGCCTTAGAAACTCACATGAAATTCACCAGTCAGAAGTGCACACGGAGGAGACAGCAAGTGTCCAGCCCTTCTGGCTACTTGAGCCTCCCAGGACCCCCCTGCCTGCCCTCCAGCTGGCTGGTTCCATAGCCAGCTACAGCTGCACCAACACCACTGGGGCTAAGGCGGCAGGTCTTGGTGCCACCTGTCCTGCATCAGCAAGATAGTGTGGTAGGATAAAGAGACCAGCGTGGTTGATCACAGAGAGCAGGTGGATGGGAAGTGAGAGGGGCTGATCCCAGTTGCCAAGCTCAGGACCACAGGGCTCTGTGGGAGAAAGGAGAATAAGGAAGATTCTTAGGTTCTGTCTTGTCCGATTTTAAGTATAGTGACAGCTTTAAAAGAGATTGCTTAGAAGCTGGGAAAACATACCGCAGAGAGGTAAAAATAATTTGTTTTGCTTGGGCTCTGTTAAATTTCATAATAAATATGTGCTATATAATTTCCACAAAGAAATCTTATCAGTTCTCCATGATTAAATTTTCAATTCCATGTATGACTCCAATCCACACCTTGTGTGGCATTTCATTAAAACAAACACCACCACCACCAACAAAAAATCGGTAGGTGATTTGTCTATAATAAATCCATATGAGTCTCCAATAGACAGGTAAAATTCTAAATGGCTTCCTTAAATATGCATAATGCAGTCTTTGAATTTTAGCACAGACTGCAAAGAGCAGAAGGAATTTACTTATTTTTTTAAGTGAACAAAGGAAAAAAGTATGAAGGACCTCAAGAAATTCACTTTTGAAAAAAAATTGTTAAAAATAAACGCACCACTTTCTAAAATAATCAGAAAAAAGGATAGTGAGTCATCAATTTATTAAAGCATAGCTGGAATAAGTAGAACACAGACATATTTTTGCTGCATTTATAAAGTAATATTATTACTAAGATATTACAAAAATTTACATTTGACCTAGTAATTCTATTTCTAGGTATATGCACAAGAAAAATAAAAACATCCACTTACACAAAAGTGGTATATGAATATTCCTGGCAGCATTATTAGTAACCAAGAAACAACTGACATACAAATGGAGAAACAAAATTTTTATATTCATACAATGGAATGTTATTCATCCATAAAAAGAAATAAAGAACTAATGCAAGTTGCAACAAGGATAAATCTTAAAAACATTGTATGTAATACTAGATGTAAACATACAGACTCAACAAGCCATGTTTTACATCAACAAGCCACGTTTTACATGGCTCCCTACAGATGAGAAAACTCAAATCTATAACTGTACAGAATGAAAAAGTGGAATAAAAGTTGATGAAGTCCAAGGGGTGGGAGGGAAATGGAGATGGGTTGCTAATTTGTACTGAGTTTTCTTTTGGGGTGATGAAAATGTCTTATAATTAGATTACAGTGTTGGTTTCATAACTCTGAAAATACACTAAAAGCATTGAATTGTTCACTTTATATGGGAAAATTATATGATACATTGATTGCATATCAACAAAACTCTTGAAAGTTTTAAGTTGAAAAACACAAACAGGAAAGGAAAGTACTGAAATAGATATGATTTTATATAATTATATATAAATTTGTATATTTACGTGAAATGCTAGTTTCCTAGGAAAATGTTAATTTTCAGAATTAACTTTAGAAGGTTTAAGAAATCTTAAGGATTCAATAACTTTTGAATAAAATAAGTATATTGTCAAGAAATTAACCACCCCAAATATACTATGCACAACGTTTTTTTTAAGTATTTTTACAAATTTATTTTTTTTAAATAACAATTACAATGACCTCAATGATCAATCACCTATATTTCCCCTATTGCTGGAGGGAAAAAAACCTTCCTTATATCTGCTCTCTTCCAAAAAATATATTTCATAGGCAAGTTTCCACAAACGTAAAGAAGAAAAAAGTATGCATTTTAAAATATTCCATGACAATAGGAGAAAACAAGATAGCAAAATAAAGAAATGATGCATATAGAATAAACTCACAAGCTCACATATAACTAGTGATCAAAAAGAAGGCATTACTAAATTTGATCTGCCTGTATATTAAGAATCAGAATAGTATATGATCCAGAATGTTTGCACTGGGTATGTAAAGACAGTTTCATAGTATATTTAGCTAATTAATGAATTGAATAGATTTAAATAAATTTATGAGAAGCAAGTTTATTATCTATATGATAAAAGAAAAAGCAACAGATACATATTAATATAAATGCAATTTTAGAAATATTTTCTAAATATCTAAGAAAATAAGAAATTGCTTTGTTACTATAAATCTATGTTCATGGCTGTACATTAATTCAAATTAGCAGCCAATATCATGCTTACTAAGGAAATACTGGAACATCCACAATAAAAACAAGAACAGGAGTAAAATACCACTGAGTTTACATTATTTAACATGGTTCTTGACATTTCAACAAAGAATTTTGACCAGAGTGTAAAATACAAGCTATAAGCGTTGGAAATGGAGCAAAGTTGGAGTGGTCATTAAAAACTCTGACTCTGAAGTCACATTTTTTTTATTAGAATCCTAACTTCTGTTTTATCTCATCAAATATTGGTTAAAAACAGGTAACATTTAAGTTTTGACAAATACATAAATACTGGCACGTACAGAGTGGTGGGGATAAGGAGGCTAACAAAAAAATGTGACGCAGGTGTGTCTGTTTGTCTGGACAATGCCTGCTAACACTGATTCTCAGAGTACCCCAGTACCCCAAGCGTTTCCCTTTGACTTAGTACGTAAGGTACCATATATACTCGAGTATAAGCCGACCCGAGTATAAGCCAACCCCCTTAATTTTACCCTAAAAACTGGGAAAACGTAGTGACTCGAGTATAAGCCAAGGTGGAAAATGCAGCAGCCACTGGTAAATTTCAAAAATAAAAATATATACCCAAAACAATTACAATAATTGAGGAATCAGTAG
>CAUYPK010155960.1:0-10426 GCA_963574355.1 Loris lydekkerianus
ACGGAATTAATCAACTTGTGTTATGTTGGCAAAAGTGCACTGATTCAAATGGCACTTATTTCGATTAAATTGAATAAATATTCACTGAGATATTACAGTTTAAAGTAGACTCATAAAAACGGACAAAACTTTTGAAATGACCTTTTAGAAAGATGTTTGGAGAAAACTTAGAGATCTTAAGATAGATCTGCCGTTCAATTCTATAATTCCTCTACTAGGTATATACCCAGAAGACCAAAAATCACATCATAACAAAGATATTTGTACCAGAATGTTTATTGCACCCCAATTCATAATTAGTAAGTCATGGTAAAAGCCCAAGTGCCCAGTGATCCACGAATGGACTAATTGTGGTATACGTACACCATGGAATATTATGCAGCCTTAAAGAAAGATGGAGACTTTGCCTCTTTCATGTTCACATGGATGGAGCTGGAACATATTCTTCTTAGTAACGTATCTAAGAATGGAAGAACACTTATCCAATGTACTCAGCCCTACTATGAAACTAATTTATGGCTTTCACATGAAAGCTATAACCCAGTTATTACCTAAGAATATGAGGAAGGGGGAGAGGGAAGGGAGGAAGGGGAGGAGGATTGGTGGAGGGAGGGTGATTGGTGGGATTACACCTGTGGTGCATCTTAGAAGGGTACATGTAAAGTTTAGTAAATGCAGAATATAAATGTCTTAACACAATAACTAAGAAAATGCCAGGAAGGCTATGTTAACTAGTGTGATGAAAATGTGTCAAATGGCCTATAAAACCAGTGTATGGTGCCCCATGATCGCATTTATGTACACAGCTATGGTTTAATAAAAATAATTAATTAATTAATTAATAAAAAAAAAAAAACTACTGTTTCTTTCCACCCATCAGCTCTGTGACCTGTCACATGCCAGGCTTTCGCTGCTCTGGCTGAATGTGTCCTTTGCTCTGTACTGCCTTGTGTGATACGTTCTTTTATCTAGTCTGCTCATTTTATAAAAATGGATGGGCTTTTTAAAAAACACAGCGAGTGCATTGTGTTTTGCTGCCATCTGTTCTCAGTTTCTTTCTTTCTATTAAAAAAACATCAATATTTTTCTTTTTTCCTCCCTTGGCCCTGAAATATTAGCATCACATTTTTCTCTTGCCCTTTATGGCATTAGTGAGTTTTGCTTTATTTCTTGTTTTTATTTACTTGCCTTACAAAGAGAAGATTTGACAGCTTTCTCTGCTCAAAGATGCCTCAGTTGAGGCAAGGGAGGAGGTCTGTTGATTTTTGGTGTAGGACCTTGCTCAACCACCTGAGCCTCCCTCTGTCAGCCCATTCCAACTGAGAGGTGCCATGCCTGTCCTGAAGCTGGTTTGGCATGTCCCTGGAGAGATAGATATCTAGCAAAAGCTCTTAATTTATCTGGTTCTTCAAATCCTTCTAATATAAGCAGTTTAATTATGTTCTATAATATTGAAAAGTTCTTTGTTAGAATCAATATTCCTTATTTGACCTGCGCTTTAGTTTCTCTCTTCATTGGAAGGCTGGCTTCCATCCTGAGTTTACCTTCCACAAGTGAAATTCCCAATGCTCTTTCATTGACAGTCGAGGAGATCGTCCTCCACTTCCCACCCACAAACCTGCTGCTTACACAGGCGGAGAACATGTTAACCACATGGAATTGACCATGTGGAATTCCTGAAAGAGATGCTGTAGTTTTTGTCCTGATTCGTAGTTGTGACTCTCCCAGGCTTCAGGAAAATTGTTCCCCCTTGCCATGTCTTTAGTAATTCTCTAATCAAACTCTAGCAAACGTGACCTCCTATTCTTTTTATTCTCAGCTTAGACAAATTATATATTCACCTCAGTCTTTCCTCACCTTCTCTCCTAATCTTAATAACCTTTTATTGGGGGCTCCATCTTTTCTCAAAGAGAAGCAAGGGTGCTCATCAGAATGCAGATGGTCTATACTTGGTATCTCCACTTTGATCACAGGTTATATTTCAAAGAAATGATTTCATGTCCCTGGGCACATGCAGTGGGTATAACTACACCCGGTCTTATTTAGCTCAATGACTATGCATACACATTTGTCAAATATGTAAATGTTATTTCTCACATCATATTTTTGAGTAATAATAAATAATTCCACTCATTTTTCTGGGAGACTGAACAAAGATACAAACTTCAAGCTCAACCACAGCAGACCACAAGTCGCTGCACAGCACTGCACTTAGACTTTCACAAGTCAGCCATTTACACTTGGACACCTCAGGAAGAGTCAGGGTCTTTCTTCTCCCAACTGAGGGAGCCCTATTTATTAAAATTTCTGTGTTTGAGTGTGGGATTTCTCCTTGCTACATCAGCATGATATAATTTGGCATAATGCCTTTGTCTTAAAGTGAGAATAGAGATTTCTTAAGCAGAGTCAATTAAGCATCAGTAATTTAACTGTCTTTAAGAAGGGATGGCGCTGTAGGTCGTAAGCACACAGCATCCCATTCCTGGCACTTGCTAAGATTTTAACACTCACCACCACCTTGCTTTCACTTGTTAGTACACTTCTGCTCTGACTTACGATGGAGTCCTTGTGATGGCTGAAACTTTCCGAAATCTTAGAAGGCAGAAAATCGATATCTCAAGAAGGGGAAATGCTGGGGATTGTCTGGCGAATCCTGCAGCTCCATGGGGCCAGGGCATTGACATGGAGAGGACCCTCAAACAGGTAACTCACAACTTTACTTAAGTTCTGTTTATGAGATGGTCTTGTTTAAGTCGAATGTGCAAGAAAACAGACAATTTATCTTAGCATAAATACATGTAACAATTGTCTTAACATATAAGACTTCATCATTGTTGAAACTTTCTAAATAGAAAATAGAATAGACTCTTGCTCTTTTTATCTTATGCAGATGCACAGTTCAGATAATTAGTTTATGCCGTAGTCATAAACAAGCTTAAATTCCAGTGGTTTAAAACTACAAGAGAGCTTTGCTCACTCAGACTGCACTGGAGTATCGGGGCCCCTCTGCTCTTTGTACTCACCCAAAGTTCCCAGCTGCCAGAGCAAAACGCTGCAAAGGGGAACAGCTGTGCGGAGGTTTTGGTTTGGCAAGTAAATACTGTGGCTCCGTAATGGCACTTTTCATGTCTGTTTACAACTCATGTGTCAGGAAGAGCTGCATAGGTCCAGCCAACCACAGGTTCAGGAAGCACAAGCCCACCTGGGGCCCAGAAAGCAAAAGAACCAGAATGTTCAGCAGACACAGCTGATGACTGCCTCACTGGACCTTCAAATTGCCTTGTAACCTTGAATTAAGTAATCAGCTTTTTGTAGTCTTCTATAGTTATGCTAACACTACTTTTTCAAATAATTAAGTTTTCATATATATATATATGAAAATATATGTGTGGGTGTGTATGTATATCAAGCTAGATAAATGTTATAAAATACCATGGGTTCACAATATAAGTCTGCAGTTCTCAGCCTGTGGGTCGCGACCCACAGGAACTGTATTAAAGGGTCACAGCATTAGGAAGGTTGATATTAAGTAAAAGTGGCCAGTCATGGTAGCTCACACCTATAATTCTAACACTCTGAGAGGCTGAGGTGGGTGGATTGCTGAAGCTTAGGAGTTCTAGACCAGCCTGACCAACAGGGAGACCCCATCTCTAAAAATACCTGTGTGCTGTGGTTGGGCCTGTAGTCCCAGCTACTTGCGAGGCTGAGGCAAGAGGATCGCTTAGGCCCAAGAGTTTGAGGTTGCAGTGAGCTATGAGGCCATGGCACTCTACTAAAAATGACAAAATGACACTCTGTCTCAAAAAAGAAAAAAAAAAGAAAACATATGTATGTATATATTTATGTGAATTAATAGGAAATTTGGAATAAAATATATTTTAATATTTTCAAAAATGTATTTATATATTTTAGCTTCTTATATCCTGATTTTAATATTAGAGAGATGAAAATATGACCTGGCATGGGGATCAGGGATGTTCAATTCATTCTCTGGATATAGAGATAAAACAGAAAAGTAACTGTAAACACACGATATTGTCATTCCTGTAAGAATACTTTATAAAAGAGGAAGAATTCTATTAATTAAATTGAAACTTTATAATATTAAAAACAAACGAAACAGTCATCTTCCAGGTATGACCCCTTAGACATTCCTCTGTCATAGTCTGTCCCAGTAGCTCAGATACCCAGGGACGTGCCAATAGGTTGGCTGTAGATCAGGGTTCCACATTCATTTGTAGTCATAGGCTTAGCAGCTAAACTCAAGATTTCTGTAAGTGAAATGCTCAGTGAATACATGTGTGGGTTTTCTTTCTCACTCAGGTTCGAATTCAAGGGCTGACAGGGAATGTTCAGTTTGACCACTATGGACGCAGAGTCAATTACACAATGGATGTGTTTGAGCTGAAGAGCACGGGACCTAGAAAGGTGAGATGCAGGCAAACCGAAGGAAAAAAAGAAAGAAAATTCTCTGTGTTTTATTTGCATTTGATATTTGTAAAGGTTTCCAAGAGAAAATCAGCTGGATAGTCTACGTTTCCTTTTTCTTCAGTATATTATAAATATCGCAGTACTTTGTAGATAATCTAGGCTGATATAAATTCTTGCATCATGTTGTTGATACTTAATGGTGTGCTAGAGCTAAAACCAACGTAGTCTACACACTGCTTATAACCTTTATCCAAAATGGAAGCATCACTGGAGAAGCTCAGCAGGACAAATCCCAGAAAACAGTTCCCCCTGCGACACCGAGCGCAGTGCGAGAAAGAGACATCAGCATCTCTGGGTGGCCTTTTAGAGGTCATCAGAGGACTCTAAACATCCACAGTGCTGTACACACTGGGACCACACAGCCCCACCCCTGTAATTAGCTGTAAGTGTTTTATAGGTAACACACATAATTTTTAACATTCATTTTCTCTAGGGTGAGATAGGATGTTCAAAAGAAGAGACATTCAAGTTAGCTTTATCTAAAAACTTTATCGGGTTTTTGGAAAAACTTTCCAACTTTGATGTAAGACTGAGAGCTATAATTTATGAAATGCTTGTTGTTAATTCCAATCACTGGACATGATATTTTGCTTACTTTAATCCTCATAACAAACCTATAATTTGAATATTACCCACCTTTTTCCAAATGAGAAAACTATGGCCCAATAAGTTTTCTTCTCCAAAGCCTGTGAGAAAACACAGATTTTCATCAGCTATGTCTGACTCTAGAACCTTTCCACACCATGACCCACCTGGTTAGATCCTTCTCTGGAAGAGCTCATGTCCTAACCATGTAGGAAATGAGTTCCAAATTACAATTTTAAGAGAAGGTTTGTGATATTTCTTTTTTATTGCAATATCAATATATTTAGGGAGTATATGCACTATTATTACATGGACATATCTTACAGTGGTGAGGTCTGGGCTTTTAAAATGTGCCCATCACCCAGGTAATGTACATCATATCCAACAGGTAATGGCTCTCCTCCACCTCTCCCGGTCTGGAGGCTTCACTGCCTCTTCTCCCGTGCTGTATGGCCAAGTGTACCCAGACTTTAGCTCTCACTTTTACTGGTAAGTGAGGGCATGCAGTCTTTGATAACTCCATTCCCAAGTTACTTCACTTAAAATAATGCCCTCCAATTCATCCAAGTTGCTGCAAAAGACATTATTTCATTCTTGTTTATGGATGAATATTATTCCATCGTGTAGTATATATCACATTTTTTTAATCCTCTAATCAGTTTGTGAACACTTAGGTTGATTCCTTCTCTTTGCTATTGTGAATTGACTTGTGATAAACACACGCATGCAGGTGTCTTTTTAATACGATTTCCTCTTTTCCTTTGGCTGGATACCTCAGAGTGAGATTGCTGGATCAGATGGTAGATCAATGTTTAGTTCTTTGAGAAATCTCCACACTGTTTTCCAGAGAGGCGATCCTAATGTACATTGTCACCCACCACGTAAGAGGGCACTCTTTTCACTGCAACCAACCCAACATCTGTTGTTTTTTCACTTGTTAAAAACGGCCATTTTGATGGGAATAAGGTGGTATCTCACTGTGAGTTGTTTTTTTTTTTCTCTTAGTTTTGATCAGGGTGGGTTCAAACCCACCACCCTCGGTATATGGGGCTGGCGCCCTACCCACTGTGCCACAGGTGCTGCCCCTCTCACTGTGGTTTTAATTTTTGCTTCTGATGATAAGTCATTTTGAGTATTTATTCATGTTTCTTGGCCATTTCTATATCTTCTTTTGAAAAATGTTTTTGTTCTTGTGGTTTCCCGCTTATAACTGGATTGACTTGTTTTCTCCAGATGATTTGTTTGAGTTCCTTGCAGATTCTAGATATTAGTTCTTTGTTGGAGGCATAGTTTGCAAATGTTTTTTTCCCATTCTGTAGGTGGTTTGTTTACTCTCCTGTTTATTTCCTTTGCTGTGCAAAAGTTTTTAGTTTCATTAAGTCCCAATTGTTTATTTTTGGTTTTTGTTGTGTTTCCTTTTGTGGGTCTTAGTCGCAACTTCTTTGCTGAGGCCAATCTCAAGAAGAGCTTTTCCTAAGTTTTCTTCTCAATTTTTATACAAAGCCATATAGCTACCACCAACTGATCTTCAACAAACAGAAAAACGTACAGTGAGGAAATTATCATATATACTCAAGTATAAGCCGAGTTTTTTCAGCACAAAATTTGTGCCGAGTTCGGGTTTTTCGGCACAAATTTTGTGCCAAAAAAACTCGACTTATACTCGAGTATATACAGTACTTCACTTTCTATTACTAAAATGTATAGTGAGGAAATTACTTCACATCATTACTTATATCAGTGATGCTGGGTCAGCGCCCATAGTTATGTGGTTATGGCCCTCAGTGGTTATGGCACCAGCGATGGATTTGAACCCAGCCCAGTACAGCTAAACAACAATGACAACTGCAACAAAAAAATAACCTGGTGTTGTGGCAGGCACCTGTAGAACCAGCTACTTGAGAGGCTGAGGCAAGAAAATTGCTGAAGCCCAAGAGTTTGAGGTTGCTGTGAGCTGTGACACTACGGCACTCTACTGAGGGTGACATAGTGAGACTCTGTGTCAAAAAAAAAAGAAAAAAAAGAATTAAAAAAAATAAATCAGTGATGCTGGGAAAATTGGATGGCCAAGTGCAGAAGAATGAAACAGTCCCTATCTCTCACCATATACAAAAATTAACTAAAGATGGATTAAAGACTTAAATATAAGACATGTGGAATTTATAAAAAAGAGATCACTTTCTCTTTAGCTGGATGAAAACAAAATCAAGGAAGGCTACGGAAGGAGTGGGATTTAGAATTAGCCATGAAGTTAGAGTTCAGATAGATTGAAATGGAAGAGTCTATGGCCTAAGGACGGGCGTTGAGGCAGGACAGTCAGGTCACATGAGATAAGCAGCAAAGACTGTCTGAGCTATTTCGCTCCAGCCTGTCACGTGAGTTTGCTCCTGCATATATGAGAAGGAGAGACACAGAGCTTCCCAAAACCATCTCTGGCTTTCAACTCTTAGCAGCATCCTTCCTTGTGTGCAGCTGCCAGCTGATCCTCAGAGGGCTGGAAACTGCCTGATCCGGATCAGACGTGGCGGGAGACGGACAGCAGCAGGGAGGCCCCTGCACGGCACAGGCCCAGGGGAGGGAAGGACACAGTCTCAAGAGGAACCACTGGCAGCATACAGCCAGCAACGAGGACGAAAGAGGCCTGTCTTAAAGGCCCTCTGCTAGTTCTGGAGCAGACAAAATACTCCACAGGCCCAAAAAACATTCGCTAACAGGTGGACAGAGGGAAGATAAGCCCTCCTTTCCAAGTCCACATACCAGACCTTGAAAAATTAGCTATGGAAGCAGAGCTTGTTAAAATGGAAAAAAAAAAAATCTATATTTTACAAAGCAATAAATGCAAAAAGTCAAATGGTTCTCTATAAAAGCAAGAAAGCTGGTGGTGACTAGCAGTGGGATCAAGTGGGTTATTTATAGTACTGAGTCTTTTCATGGTCTGTTGAACCGTGATGGTAACAAAAATTAAGATTTTTCAAGGAGAAAGTTAAAGAGTGAGTTGGGAGAGTGATGAACAATACATCTTCACACCCAGCTGACATTCATCGAAGGCCTTAAAAGAAATATGAAGTATAAAATGTTCTAGACTCATCTATCTTCATATTTCTGTGGCAACAATCAACTTGGGCATTGTGTTAGGAATATTAAACTTAAAAATGAGCTATCATGAGAAACACTATGCTGGTGAGATGAGGCTGTGTGTCTGAGACGTGAGCAATCGTTCTTGTAAATTGAACACTTGCCAGCAAGGGAGCTGTCTTTGAAATAGATCAGAGAGTCGACCCATCACTTCTGTAACAGGAAAACTGATTGAGAATCTCATTAAGCAGAAACCTCAAAGCTCTTTCTGAAGTCCTGGCTCCTCAGGACGGTGAAGTCTTCTTATCATCCTGGTGACCCCCCACCAAGGCTGTGGAGGTAATGCCCCAGTGACACATTTGCATGGTGTCAGGAATTTTTAGTTGCAAAAATTTCTTTTATGGAGAGCAAGTTATGTGCCTGACACTGTAATAGAAAATTCATGTGCATTTTTATATTTAATACTCATGACAACCTAAAAATAAGATACACACACACAAATATATATATATTCATTTTATAGAAGAGAAAAGTAAGGTTCAAAGAAACTGAGTAAGCTGCCCAGGGATGCTCAGCTAGAAAGAGGTAGAGCTGCAGTGAAAACCAAAACTTGCAGCTCCAGGCAGACAGCACTCACTGCTCTCTTGACTCTACACCCATTCTATTTAGGGCTGGTAGGGAATTAGGTCAGGACACATGTGGTCAAAGCAGGTCTCCAAGGAACCAGCTTTGAGTGGAACAGGGCTCCTCACAGCCCCTCCATTCCTACCCAGACCTCATGTTGCGGGCCAAGACCCTGTAAAGGCAGATACTCGCTCACACATTTTACTATAGTTACCTTTACACACAAATCACCTTTAGCAGCCAAAGAAGATGGATGTTTTTCTGACATCCCTTGTCAGTTTCACGATTTAAATGCTTCGATATTTTTGCTCTAGCATTACAAAGCCACTTTTCACCTACTCTCTGTCTCTAGGAAGAAATATTTAAATACCTCTCTGACTAAGAGAGGTCAGCGTGGGAAAAGTTCTTAGTAAACTGTAAAATGTTGGAAAGACACACAGAGAGAAACTGCATCTAGGGTGATGTTGTAGGTCTAAACTTTGCAACTCCTTTCTTTAGGAATTGTCTCTAGTATAGTTTTACTTCCCAGTGAGTCTGTGGCCTACATGAAATATGCCATTAATTGGTCCCCTGTCATAAAGCATGACTTTCTTTTCTTATCAGAATTGTGTGTAGATATAAAGCACGAAAATAAAATTGTGCTTATTATTTTAATTTGGCAGTGCTTCTGAGTCATTTATCTTTTAGAGGATTTGTGAACCCACAGATTAGTTTTTAAATGCAAAATCTTAAGGTCTTGCCAGTATCTGGGGACTGTCCACAATGTATCCCAGTGGTATGATTTTTTTTTTTCTCTTGTGGGATTCATGAATAAAGAAAAATTGTCTTTCTTGAAAATGGGCGGCTGAGGTCTGCAGGGTGGCTGCATCTTAAGGGAATGCTAAAGTGTAAAACTCATTTTCATATAACTGCCCTGTGGAAATGAGAATTAACAGGAAGCAACTGATCTGTTTTTAAGTACACATAGAAATTGAGGAGAGGGTAAGTTTCAAAGGTATACTTGTCCTTAAATTTTTCACAGAATTTTATTTTATTTTATTTTATTTTATTTTATTTTATTTATTTAGTTTTTTTTTATTAAATCATAGCTGTGTACATTGATATGATCATGGGGCATCACACACTAGTTTCACAGACCGGTTGACACATTTACATCACACTGGTTAACATAGCCTTCCTGGCAATTTCCCAGTTATTGTGCTAAGACATTTACATTCCACATTTACTAAGTTTCACATATACCCTTGTAAGATGCACCACAAGTGTATTCTCACCAATCCCCCTCCTTCCACCCACCTTCCCTCTCCCTCTCCCCCCCTTGCCCCATACCCCTCTTCCTAGGTTGCAATTGGGTTATAGCATTCATGTGAAAGCCCTAAATTAGTTTCATAGTAGGGCTGAGTACATTGGATACCTTTTCTTCCATTCTTGGGATACTTTACTAAGAAGAATATGTTCCAGCTCCATCCATGTAAACACAAAGGAGGTAAAGTCTCCATCTTTCTTTAAGGCTGCATAATATTCCATGGTGTACATATACCATAATTTATTAATCCATTCGTGGATCGATGGGCACTTGGGCTTTTTCCATGACTTAGCAATTATGAATAGGGCTGCAATAAACATTCTGGTACAAATATCTTTGTTATGA
>CAUYPK010155961.1:0-18589 GCA_963574355.1 Loris lydekkerianus
AGCTTGCCCTGAACTCATTAAGTTACATCAAAATATGTACTCAGCCCTACTATGAAGCTAAACTATAGCTTTCACATGAAGGCTATAACCCAACTATACCACAAAACTATGGGGAAAGGACCAAGGAAGGGGAAGGGAGGGTGATGGGTTGGGCCACATCTATGGTGCATATTTTTATGTATAATAAAAAAATAAATTAAAAAAAAATAATAGCCAAGAAGCTAAATCCAACTCCCTTATACCAGTGTGCTTGGTCACTGGGTGTTTCATCTGAATCTAGAAAGAGACTAAAAAGGCAGAAGATCAGTAATGTCATGCAAATATTTCTTGTGTGCTATACAAAAGTTTAGTCATACATTTTTATTTTAATATTTAGATTGACAAACAACTTAAAATTAGAATTTAGTTGAATGTCATTAGTTTCTGTCATATTTGCATACTTGTT
The DNA here is from genome assembly GCA_963574355.1 of Loris lydekkerianus. NCBI lineage: Eukaryota > Metazoa > Chordata > Mammalia > Primates > Lorisidae > Loris > Loris lydekkerianus. Next base: position 446 of record CAUYPK010155961.1, read on the forward strand.
TGTTTTGGTTTTTGATTTGTGATTGGTAATCTAAGGTCAAAGGATTCTGTAACTGGCCAAAACTGGTAAAAAATAAATAAATAAATAAAATAAATTTGTCTGAGAAAGGTTAAAGATGAGACTGCAAATTTGTTCTTATGGTTTCTACACTTTCTTTAAAGATACTTACAGTATCATGTGTAAGTTAAATGCTGGCCTTGTAAGTAACTAAATCTTTATAAAAGTTAATGTTATTTTTATTATTAAATAAAAATCAATCAAATATCTTAGGACTAGAGAATTCTTAGATAGTTAAAACAATATGCTTACGTGAGGGGTAAGAAATTCACATCTACCAGATTTGAAATCAATCCTGGATCCCATTCATGGATTCTTTTTAGTTCTTCTTGGAAATTTAGTTAATGTTCACACTGGTAAATAGGGGAGTTGGATTTGACCCTTTGGCTACTATGAACAATAAAACTCTGTAGTTCAAAAATGCTTTACAGAGGACTGTTGTGCCAGTTTGTCCTTGAGTCTCTTTTTTTAGGTTCTGTCTGCAAAATTTGGCTTTGATCTTTTGCAAATGTCTCTCCAGCATTTAGGATTAAAGATATGACCAGGATTCTATGTCCTCAGAAATTGGAATAAATATTCTTGTTTTCTTCACATATTAAAGCTTACTGCCTACAACACACCATAATACACCACTCATTTCTCCTCGTATTTCTCCTTCAATAGTCCTACAAAGTAGGTAAGGACGATGTCCTTGCTCTCCGATCATCCTTAATTGTCAATCAGCTGCGGTGTCATATCTTTTATTTGGATGCCATGCACAGTTTGGTGTTACCAAAATACTGTAGAATATCCCACAAGACTGATGTTAGGTTCAAATACACTTGTTTCTGTTTATTGTCTGTTTAAATGAAACTGAGGTTTGATCACTGAGCATAAGTCTCAGATAGTTTCTGTAAAAAGTAATAAGGAAAAATATACAAAATGTCAGCTATATAAATGCAAATGTTCGTGCCCTCATCCTTACTGTTTTTTAAGCTTCTTTTCTTTCTTTTTCATTCTCACAATAGACCCGTCATTTAAAAAGAAAAAAAGTCTTATTGAATGTAAATGCTAATGTTATCACATGTTAGGGAAAAGGGTTACTAATCTTGTATCAGTCCTTCCTCTGAACTTTCTATCTGAGGAATTACACACCTTAGAAACTGTCTACTAATGAATGAAATTCTAATTAATTGAAAATGGAAATGTTTTTAATGCCCTACAATGTAAAGGTTGGTTGATAAATAAGAGTATTCAGGAGGCCCTGACTAGTCCAGGAAGGCTTAGCAAGTGTTCTATTTAATCATCTCTGAGTCTGTGGTTGCTTAATATCTCTAAATATTTTACCTTTTTACAAAAAAAAATTTGGTGGGCATAAAAGGGGCTGCAAAGGGGACCAAAAGTGTCAGATAGTTTTTGTTTTAACTATTCAACCTAAGAAAATATACCCAATAAACTGTTTTCTTCTCTGTCCCTTTACGTTTACCATAAGGGCCTCAGATAGGAGTTAGGGAGAAAAAGAATTGCACGTCAGCCCTTACGAAGCTTTGCTTTAGAAAGACAGAAAAGAATTATCTGCTACCCATGTATATTTGCTCCCCAGGTGGAATAGCCTAGCACACGTAACTGTAGTCTGTATTAAGCCAGGATAATATAAATTTATTCCAATTTTATAAAGATTTGTTAACAGAAATTTAGTAAGAGGACTAGATAATATAATAGAAATTTAATTTCTGTACCTTAAAAAGCTAGAATAAAAAAGATCCGATACATTAAATTTCATAATACTGGATTGGCAAGAAGCATACTCAGCCTGCTGAGAAAGAGAATAACCATCCTCTCAAACTTACATCAGTCCCACTCCCACAGGCTGCCTTGATGATGATGATGATGATGATGATACTATTATTATCATTATTTTGAGACAGATTCTCAAGCTGTCGCCCTAAGTAGACTACCACGGCATTGTCATAGCTCACAGCAACCTCAATCCCTTGGGCTCAAGTGATCCTCTTGCCTCAGTTTTTCTATTGTTGGTAGAGATAGAGTCTCACTCTTGCTCAAGCTAGTACCAAACTCCTAAGCCTAAGGGATCCACCTACCTCAGCCTCATAGAGTGCTAGGATTACAGGTGTGAGCCACTGTGCCCAGCCTGATATTTTTCTCCTTCAATTGTGACATTTAGTCATGACCCTACTTTGTGAAATTAATCTATTAATAAGTTTCCTATAGGATTTTAGTATATTTGTCACAAAATTTACTGAAAACAATTAAAGCACAAACTAGTACTTTCAAATTTCAACATATTGTGAATGCAGAGGAGAACTGAAGAAAGATATTGGGTCTGAAGACATCTACTGTATAACATTCACTATCGCTTGATTAATGACATTCTCAGTGGGTTCCTTAGAGTGCATGGAAATAGCTTTTTCCTCCTTATTTTTGCAATAAAGCAAAATAGTTTAGCAAGTAAGAGCCTTTAAAACCAGCAAATCAGGAGTCCCCAAGTTCAACTCTTTACGGACCTTGTAAGAATGTTGAAGTTATTTTGCTTTTCATCGAGGGATGTTTTCCACCTTAAATTGTGATGAGATACACGTGATTGTCTTGCCAGTGTTAAGTAAATTAATATGTGGAAAGTGCTAAAAATAATGGCCAGGAATGTAATGAGTACTGCATAAGTATGGCAATTCCATCATTAATTAAAGCTTATTGAAATTCACTCATAATCAAACCCCATTGATATATTTTTATTAGGCTGTAAATGTAATAAGGGCAAAGACTTGTCTGTGCTTCTTAATCACTTATGTTTGGAAGCGCTGAACACTAACTATGTGCTCCAAAGATATTTGCTGAATAAAGTAAATAAATAACAGAACTCAGTTTTCTAAAAGAGCTCTCAAAGCATGTGTGAATTAATACTTATATATTGACAATGTTAGGGCAATAAAACACAATTGTTTATTTACTGCATGTCCATGCTTGAATCGTGTTGTTTAACAGAAGCCTAACACTGACCTCAGTGGCGGTATCACTCATCCTCACTCTAGATGTGGGACGCCTCATACCCAAAAAGATGAACTATAACCTGTTCAAGGTCATTAAATGTCAGGTGAAGATTAATGCCCAACTCACACTATGGACAAGATGTGAATTTGTTCTCATTGACAAGGAACATTCTCTTTTCCCAGATTTCTACAGAAATCTTTATGGCACAAAATATAGGTAATAATTGAATTGAGTTCAGAAATTAGAAGTTGTCATTTCAAAGTACAAAGTATAAAATATCCTCAGAAATAAATTCTCAGTTATATCTCAACATGCACAGTAGAAGGAGCCCAGATGGCCTCCTAGGAGCAAGCAAATCCTTAAATTTTAAGAAAGTGAGTTTCATTGATTTTCATCCTGGCTGAAGGCCATTTTGAAATAAGTTGATATGTAGCTCATAAAACATACAATAAAAAAAAAAAAAAAAAAAATCAAAAGGCCAAGTTAGAATTATCCAGCAGTCAGGACTTTTGAGAAGGAAAAAAATGCACAGCCTGGCACCAAATATAGGGTAGAAATTAATTATGGGTTCCTGATAAAGAAAATAAATAAAATAATATTCACATATTTACAGACATAATTGATGTTGATATATAAAAGAGAGGAAGGAGAAATGAAGCAATTTTTGTTTTTGTAAGAATGACAAAATAAAACTTAGACAAAATAAAAGATGCAAGATACTAGAGCTATCTTTGTAATGTTTGTCAAAAGATTATTTACACTTCATGCCATAGAAAGCTGATATAAATAATAAAAATTAGACAAAAACCTTTAAGACTTAAAAAATGGAATGAAAAATACCCCTGTTGGTCAAACACGCCTGTGGAAGTAGACTGTTGACTACTGAATTACATCAAACTCCCGTAAGTACAACTTTAAGCTAACAAGCACTATTTTAAAAGAAAATATTCTAAATTTTACAGTAGAAGGATATTAAAACTGTTTGAAACAAATATATTATTACATTAAAAAGGAAAAAATATTTGCACAAGTCATTGGGATCTATTTAAAAAAAAATAAGAAAAATGGTGAGAAACGAAAATGCATTCATTCAGCGTTCAACCAATATTTATTAACCACAGTCGAGTAGAGAGTGTGTGGTAGGGTAAAATTAATTATTTCTTCCTTTATGAAGTTTATAACCTAGTCAAGATCAGATGAATTTTCCAATGATTCAAGATAAGGGGGAGACAGCACAGAAAAATAATGATAAATATTAAGACAGGCTTAATAGCAGGGCACAACAAAGCAAATAAATAAAAACCAGTCTTAAATTTTAAAATTTATTTGCTTTTTGTCTTTCTTTACTTTCTTTGAGATAATAGAGACCCTTTCAAGGATATGAGGCAAATCTGAAGATAAAGAAGGAACTAAAGCACAAACTTTCAATGTCAGTGAACCAACAACTTAAACAAAAGCACTTGAAGCAGAGATTCTCAACCTGTGGGTCACGACCCCTTTGTAACAATGAAAATACATCCTGCATATCAGATATTTACATTATGATTCTTACCAGTAGCAAAATTACAGTTATGAAGTAGCAACGAAAATAATTTTATGGTTGGGGGTTACCCCAACAGGAGGAACCGTATTAAAGGGTTGCGGCATTAGGAGGCATTAGGAAGGTTGAGAACCACTGCAATACTTTAAGTCTTAAAGTATTACATCATTTGTGAAATAGTCTCAATGAAAAGAAAATTCTGGAAAGTATAGTTTCAAAAATTATTTTGGGCTCCATAATGTCAAAATACTCAATTTGACATAAATAGTGATAAAATGCAATTATTTAAAAAAGTTTCAACCAAGAAGAAGATAGTTTACCATTGTGCAGAAATTGAATGGGTGGTATTTGGCAGAATAAATGATCAACAAAAGATAGTTCCTGCCCTGCATATGCTCATATTCCAATCAGAGCATGAAAAGTACACAGAGAAATGATAAATACATGGAAGCAAAGAAACATGTTACAATTAAGTCCACATGGACTCAGAGAGAAAGATGTCTGTGACCACTCAGGGGAGGTCAGGGGAGTTTTCCTGAAAGGTTACTGTTGGAGATCAAGTCCAAGGAAAGGAAACTTTCCAGCAAGGGAAATAAAAAAGGTAGACTTTTTGACAAAGGAAACACATATTTAAATATGTATTGTAAGCTTAGTTACTATAAATGAGCTCAAAGAAGCAGGATTCCAGGGCTGTGTGGGAAATTTACGGTAACTAAATTTAGAAAATCAGAAGGGTCTGTTCTTGAAGAGCCTGGTTCTCAGAGGTGAGGAGTTTGAGCAAGAGAGAACCCTTGGCTGATAGAGACTGGGTTTTACAATGATCTTTCTAGCACTAAGGGAGACAGTGATCCACAGGGGAGAAGGAAGCAGCACCGGAGAACTTAGTATCACAATGGCTCCAGAGAAAATGTGTGGAGGCACAAGGTAAGAGAGTGCCAGGGGGGGTGGATCAAAGTGATTGTAAGAAGTTGGACAAACGACCTTTTGGTCCAGTTAGACATGGGCTGTATGAAAAGAAGGAATCTAAAAAAGTGATTTTACATCCCTCAGGCTCACCATTAAATACATATATTTAGACGCGTACAAATTTTTATATAGAACTTCAGGTAGATTTCTCAGATATTCTGAAACTCGATGTACTGATCAAAGTTTAATCAGAAAAGTTCTATCAATAGATCAATGACGATAGATAGATTGATTGACTAAATTGGCTTACCCAAATGCTGGGGCTGGGTAGGCCAATTTAAACTCCACAGGCTAGGCATTCACCTTGCGCCAACTAGAACTCTCTGGTGTCACTAACCCTGCTGCCCACAAGTGGAATTTCTTTTTCCTTTCTTTTCTTTTCTTTTTTTACAAGGAAGCCTCAGCTGATCTTTTGGCTGTTCAACTCATGGGATTAGGTCTGTCCAGATTACCAAAACTAATCTCCCTTATCTGAAGTCAATTGATTATTGATGTTGGTCACATCTCCCACATGCCTTTCCAGCACTAGATTAGCCTTTGATTGGATAGCTGGAGATCTCAGCCTAATACACCTGTCATATCAAAAAGACAATCATGTAATAGACCTCAACTTAAAAAAAAAAAAACTGTTCTCAAAAGATTCCTTGATCTTTTGCTTAGCAAACTGAAATTATTACCCTACAATTAATCAAAATAGGAGAAAGAAAAAGGAAACATTTCTGGTGAAAATAAAGTCATATTCTGGATATGATTTTGAAGTTACACGGAAAAATTTAAGATTAAAAATATGTTTTGATATTTTAAAAGAGAGGGTTTGGTAAATTCTCACTTACCGGGTATAAAGTTGAGGTTATGTGGCACATCTCTTGGGTAAAGGGCTCAACTATAACTTGGACTTTACCTAAAAAATGCAAACAATGTAACCTAATTATTTGCACCCATATATTAATCTGGAATTTAAAAAAAATTTAAAAGAATGTTTAAAAATTCTGATATGACCTCCTATTATATAAGAAATACATTGTAAGCATGATTTCCTTAAAATAGTGTTGTCTGTTGGCGAGTGAAGACAAGTAACCGTAGGCTGAGTTTTAGTTGTTGATAAATCACTAGGAAATATTATGTTTGGGAAAGATATATGTAATCTCTCTGGATTAATTAAAGGAACAGACTGCATTGTAAATTTTTCTATTATATTTGATGGAGAATTACTCTGAAATGATTTTTCCAAAGTATAAAGCCAGTCAAATAATTCTCAGATTTGGGAGTTGGTCTGTTATTAAATAACCCTTCACAAAAACCTTTACTGTTCATAGTAGATAAAATATAAACACAGATTGAGAAATGGAAGAGAGGACTTTGCACCTGTAGCTCAGTGGCTAGGGCACCAGCCACATACATCAGAGCTGGAGGGTTTGAATTCAGCCTGGGCCAAACAACAATGACAACTACAACCAAAAAATAGCTGGGCGTTGTGGCAGGTGCCTGTAGTCCCCGCTACTTGGGAGGTTGAGGCAAGAGAATCACTTAAGCCCAAGAGTTGGAGGTTGCTATGAGCTGTAATGCCACAGCATTCTACTGAGGCAACATAGTCTCAAAATTTAAAAAAAAGAGAAAAAAATGGAAGAGAGAAAGAGAATTACTTATAGAAATAAAATACATACATATACATATACACCTATACAGGGTGACCATAAAGTTTATGTGCAATTTTAAACTGCACACTATTCTATTATTATTATTATTGTTAATGTAGAGACAGAGTCTCACTTTGTCACCCTCAGTAGAATGCCATGGCATCATTGTTCACAGCAACCACAAACTCTTGGGCTCAATCAATTCTCTGGCCTCAGCCTCCCAACTAGCTGGGACTACAGGTGCCCACCACAATGTCCAGCTATTTTTACAGACGAGGTCTTGCTCTGGCTTAGGCTGATCTCGAATTCGTAAGCTCAGGCAATCTACCCGCCTTGGCCTCCCAGAGTGCTGGCATTACAGGCATGAGCCACCATGCCAGGCCCACGTGCACACTATTTTAAATTGCAGATAATCTTTATGTCTACGCTGTCTCCATCCCTTATATACTTTCTATGTATTTATATATATATATGCTCACATACACATACACTCAGAGACAGAAAGAGAGAAAAACAGAGTTAAAGTGATTTCTCTGGCTACATCTAATTTAAAACCAGCTTTTTCTTCTTTTGCATTATTTAATTTCCTATTTATTCACCAAGATTGGCACCAATCTGCTCAAAATTTTGAAGCTTAGGCTTCCAGACACTATCACTCTCATATACTATTTATTTTCCAAACTGGGTTTAAATATTTTTTAAAGATTAAAAGAAGAGAAAAATGAGAAAGTGAAGATGAGAAGGCAAAGGAAAGAATGAGATTAAGTTAAATGTGAAAGTCAAGGAGAACAGCAGTTAGAAGCACAGACATCCCAGGGGCAACATTAGTGGTGCTTAGTTTTAGTTAATTTCATCTTTAATATACAAAAAAAGATTCTATAGCAAACCACAGTAATAATAAAGTATTGTATACATTTAAATCTTTTCTGTGTAATATTTCCTAGACCCATGAAGTACTATTTGACTAAATATATCAATATATTATATTAGAACTGTTGAATCCATGCTCTATTCTGCAATGCCACCCCTACAATAGATGGTAGCGTACAATTTCTTGTGGTACTTGGATATGAAATATATTGATTCTAATTCCATATTTCTCTATGTATCTATCACTGCCAACCCGTCTTCTGCCTCAGGTCCTTGCCAGGGATGCTACAGTAGGTAAACAGAACATTTAAAGTAAGATAAGCCAAAGAGCTATTCCTGAATAAAGTATGTCTTTTCTCTCTTTCTAACAAATTTGTCTCATTTCTCACTGTGGTTTTTCATTGCATCCTAGCTATACTCGTGGACATTTACTATAAGGTTTATTAAATAAAAAGAAAATCCTCATCATAGGAAAAATTACAAAATTGAGCCATGTTCCCTAGGTTTGGTTCTATCCAGGAATGAACAAACTCATCACATTTTAATTTTCTACAAAGTTTGTATTAATGATATTTTGTTACTATACTTTTTTAAGTGACCTAAACATTTTTGTTCTATGATAACCAAATGCTTTTATCAAATAAAGATCCATGTAACTGAGCCTTACAGACCTTCCTTTGCTCTTCATAATTAATGGGGAAGCACCAGATGGCAGTGAGTACTGGATAAGATCAGTGCATCAAGATAAAGAAGAAAGTTACCTTTATGGGTTTTATTAGAGTATGTGCTCAGAGCCCTTGCTTTCCAGCAGGCCTACTTGACTTCAGAATTAAAAAATATGACCTATGAGTATATACAGTTTGTCAACTATTACCATCTTTAGCTTCTCTGCCTAACAAAGAAAATCAAAGATTGCTTTGCACATGCTAAAAAATATTGATTTTGCTCTGCAATGTATGTCTGTGTTTTTCTTTTTTTTACCCTCCTATCATTTTTTTTATTTTTTTGACTTAAAAAAATTAATTCTTTTTTATTTCAAATTAATATGAGGATACAAACTTTTTTTACACATACATATGTTTATTAGGTTTGCACTTTTTGCCTTGACAAAATTAAAAAGGCCTAAAATTTAACACAATAACAATGTTTAAGATAAGGCCTAGAAACAAAAACCTTGTAAAGAACGAACGAAGACAAATATATTCAGAAAAGAAATCAGACGATTGCTGCAATGAAGTATTAAGCGATAATAATAATAGCAATGCAAAGAAAGTAACATTCACATTGTCAAAAAAGAGTATGTCTGTTATAGAATGCTTTGACTCTGAGATTCAGTATGGAGTCATCAATTAACTTTTTCTTCTTATTTTTTTTCCAAAGTCTCACCCTCCTATCATTACTTTAAATGTATAAACATTTATTCGGACCCTTTGAAATACAGAAGTCCCTTGGCCCTCTATTTTCCTTTAGCTATAGGCTGTCATTCAGATTAATCGTAAACAGAATTGGTGATGATGTTACCAAAAATTTTACTTGCTTGTAGGCACTGATAATTCCTCCATGATCACCTTTTCTGAGGCTATTCAAGGCTTAAATGTTTAATCACATGGGTACTTTAATCCTATATAAGGCATTTTAAGATTAAAAGTAACTGAATTTACATTAGAGAGAAACTTAAGAACTAATTCAGTCTCGGCACCCATAGCTCAGCGATTAGGGCACCAGCCACAGGCACCAGGGCCGGTGGGTTCGAATCTCTCCTGGGCCTGCTAAATAACAATGACAACAACAAAAAAAATTAGCCAGGTGTTGTGGCGGATGCCTATAGCTACTTGGGGGACTGAGACAAGGGAATGGCTTAAGCCCAAGAGTTTGAGGTTGCTGTTGAGCATTGACGCCACAGCACTCTACCGAAGACAACATAGTGAGACTCTGTCTCAAACAAACAAAAAAGAGCTAATTCATTTTCTGAAATAGTTTTTAAAAAGACCATATCTTTTATGTGGATATCCTACCCCTTTCTAAGCTCACACTTAAACAAATAATTTTCAAATTATTAATATTTAATTCTTTGGGGAAGCAAGCCTTGAGTTAAATTGCAAAAAGAGAAAAAAAATGAAAAGAATCCCCCTAAATTATCAATTAATACAGAACCAGCACAGTTACATTCATATTGGATACAAGCTGTCCTGATGGGAATGAATGAGTCAGGATTAAAATACAGGCTATAAAGACAATCTGTACATTATTGCCTGGAGAGTTGTAGTTGTAGAGACTCATGTATTAAAAATTTCTCTGCTACCTTCAAGTCAAAACATCTAAAAGTTTTCCATAAAGTTGTTTATTTTAGTTGTTTATGCCATTCGTGGTCCACTGTATACTCTACTGCTTCTGGAAGCTAACAGCTATCAATCTGCCAACTTAGATTAATTCACTTGATGGTTTGCACAGGTACTTAATAACTTCGTGGAATGATCATTATTTACATCGCTGGATTTTCCTATTCTCCTGCACACTGTGACACAAGTCCCATGTCATAACAACAGCAGATAAAAACAAGGAGAAATTCCTGGATATATAACTGTTTCTTTGAGACATAGAACCTCTGACGTAAAACCTCCTTTGTTCCTCCACTGGTGAAGAGTGAAGTGAAATGTACTACTAGCAGGAAATTTTGAGCTCCTTTTTTTAAAAAAAAATATTTTCTTTTTCTCTTCCTCTCCCTTTACTCAGTACCTGAAAAGCCAATACTTGGGCCATAAGCCATGTGGAGGCTATGTGGCCCCAGACTGTGGACTCAGTATAATTAGCCAGCAACTCACATGCAACGTTATAAAATAAAGGGAGGTAAAATGCTGGCCTGTAGCCTCCAGTGCAAAGGGTGGGACATACTAATGACTGCGGTTGATGTCTCTGGGAAGATAGTGGTAGGTGGTGTTATAATCAGGGACATGTCCTCAAATAGGTAAACCTGACTTCTAGGAAACAGAAGAATTCACCTGTGGCATGTGAATGTTTATTGAGAATACACCTATATGTTCTTCTCTCTACTTTTCTCTCTCTTTCCCAGTTTCTCTTTCTCTCTCAGTTTATCTAAAATGAGTTAGATTTGCTTTGCAGGAAGTTAGATTTGCAAGCGTGAAGTGACTCTGTTAGTGCCAATGTCAGTCAGTTCTGTTTCTCACATAATCATTCCATCTAATAGATGCACAACTTTTAGCAATCACACATCCAAAGCCCAGAGCAGGAGCCTCCACAAATTCTGTAGTTCAGAGCACCTTGAAGGTGTTTACTTTGAGCCTCAGATGGAAAATAGTACAGCTCACATGGCACAGAAAGTTAGACTGGATTTGGCTCGGCGCCTGTAGCTCAGCAGCTAGTGCGCCAGCAACAAACACTAGGGCTGGCGGGTTCGAATCTGGCCTGGGCCTGCCGAACAACATAGACAACTACAACCAAAAAAAATAGCCAGGCATTGTGGTGAGTGCCTGTAGTCCCAGCTACTTGGGAAGCTGAGGCAAGAGAATCATTTAAGCCCAAGAGTTGGAGGTTTCTGAGAGCTGTGATAGCACTCTACTGAGGGGGACAGCGTCTTTTTTCTGTCGCGAAAAAAGAAAAAAAAAAGGCATATATTTAAAATAATTTAAAAGTTCTCACCTTCATGTTTTTATTTAAATACTGTAACAATAACTACTCTGTTTTCCTTGGCATAAGCATTGTTAAAATTTGTACTGATTATAAGAGTAGATTGGAAACAGATTCTTTGCCACAAAAAAGTGATGAAGCTTCCAGTCCAGGACAAGTATGGATTGAATTACTAAAACAGTTACAAGGCGGCTAGCTTGGATGCCAATAGCCTGTAAGGGAAAACATCTAATAATTATGAATCCAGTCATTCATGTGAACTTGTGGGGCTTTGACTGCCAAAAGTCCAGGAACAGCCTTCCTGCCACCCACTTTAGGTGACCTGCTGTTTATGCTAGATCAACATTTGGACCAAGAAAACATCTAGCAGTTCCACAGGAACTGGGTGGTGGGCCAAGGCAGGACATGAGGCCAGCTGCTGAAGCAGGTGGACACCCTACTTGGGAACATTCAGCCCGGCACAGCAGAACTGATGTTGTTCATCATTGTTCCTGCCTAATGGGACCTGAATCTTCAGGAGTGTCCTCGGATTCCTCTCACCTAGAGCCACACTGCAGGATAAATATCCAAGTCATTATCTGGGATTACACCTGTAACCCACACAGAACAAATTTAAGTACAATATTTCAGCAACTAGAAGCTCCATCGTATCAATAAACACCTATAAGAAAATACACTTTGAAACAAAATCAACCAGAGTATTGTTAGCATAAGGCGTTTTCTGTTGTTGTTTATTTATTTGTTTTTTAATGCCAGGCAGGAGACATCTCTGGAAGAACATTCTTCCTTAGAGAAGTTGGGTAGAAAGTTTACAAGTGTTATGGGAGCAGGGAAGCAGTCAATCAAATTTTAGTTGAGAAATCCTTTATGCAAAGATAGTTCCTAGAAAAGTGAATATTTTTGTAGATTAGCAACTATAGTTTTGTCAATTTGAATTTTATCACATGGTGTGAGATGGATAATTTAGGAGATAAAGTCATGTGTAAAATATGAGACAGGAAAATAAAATTTCCCATGATTCTCTTAAGTTCTTGGCTGGAATGGACCTCTGAAACAAATGACAAATTAACAAGAGGAAAACAGAAGTACATGACGTGTATTTTTCTATATACATGGCTAATAACCAGCGTATGAGGAGTTCTTAAAGAGATGGCTTTGAGTTCCAATTTATCTGTCATCTTCAACAAAGAGCAGTACATTTTCAGAGACATGACAAGACATAGGAAATAGACTTTTGAGTAGAGGAGTAAAGCAACTTGTAGGAAGGTAAATAGATAGTAGATAAAGGATGGGTAGTAAAGGTTAATACTGATTTCCCTGATGCCTTCTCCTGGCCCGTAAGAACCCAACGTGGCCTTCAGTGGTAGAAAGGGGAGGTAGGATATCTTCTGTCTTTGTACATTTATGTCCTGTTTTTAGGAAAAAAGAAAGAGGGCATATAGCATCCTTACCTCTGCCTCCTCTTAATGACCTTCAGCTCAACAATCCTTAGATCAAAGGGGCAAATTTGGAGGTGACATCGTCTGGTTTTTTTCCTCAAAGGGTTGGAGAGAAAGAGTTGTGAAGGCAATGGTCATGTGAGGGCCACACACAGCGAAAAATTCTCAGTGCTTTGGGTTCTGTCTATAATATCCCCATAAATATCTGGCAAACCTATGCCTCAAGTCTTCACTTTTCTAGTTTTCTTGCATTTAGAATCCCAGGTATTAGTTTTGGTGAACCTAAACCTAAGGAATAAAGAAAGGAGAAATCTGAAAGATTTTGTTGCTTATTTCTGCTATCAAAGAAAGGGGTCCAGGTCCAGGCATGGTGACTCACGCCTGTAATCCTAGCACTCTGGGAGGCCGAGGCAGGGGTATTGCTTAAGCTCAGGAGTTTGAGACCTGACTGAGCAAGAGTAAGACCCTGTCTCTACTAAAAAAATAGAAAAACTGAGACAAGAGGATCATTTGAGCCCAATAGTTGGAGGTTGCTGTGAGCTACAATGACGACCTAGCACTCAACCCAGGGCGACAGCTTAAGACTCTGTCTCAAAAAAAAGAAAGAAAGAAAAAATAGAAAGGAGTCTCCAGTGCCTGGTCTGCAATCTGTGGTTCCCTCCTGGAGGCAGAGAGGGCAGAAGCCATGGCAAATGGCTTTCTTGCTTGCCACTGAATAAGACATGGAGGTTATGGAAGAGGGGCTGGCCCCCATTCCTGAGTTCCCAGGGTCTCTGCTGCCTGCCCAGGGCCAGGCCACGGGTGGACATGCTGGACTCCACCTTCCCTGTTCCTGCTGTCCCCACGAATATTGATTCCAGGTTTGTTCCTAATGTTCAAGACTTTGATAACAAACCTACAGAGACTGATACTTACCTACAAATCTTAGAACAATTAAAGCTTCTTGATGACAAGCTTCACAACTGCAAAGATGAAGAATAGAGAAAGAAAACGCAAATGCTCCACGAGACGTCAAATTGCATGGTAGAATGAACTAAACACGGAACTGTTCCTGCAGATTGCTGAAACCATCCTTAATCCTGTAAAGGCAATCTACCCACTCAGGTGCTTGGAACCTGTGATCAGCACAATGCCCTTCCTGACCTTTCAGAACCTGCTTAGTTGTATAAGTCAGACTAAGGTCCACCTTACCTATCAGCTGGATCTGTATTAGCCACTTTGGAAAATCATCAGACTCCAACACCAAGCAGTACAGACAGAAGCTGTTCACTATCTAGCAGCAGTTTAAACTCTCAAGCAATATTCACTTATCTCCAAATACAATCCCACAGTTTTCTTATTCTAGTGAGTTCTATGATGCTGGTGAATTCCATCAATGTGGCTCATCCCTAAAGCACTTAGTAGATTCTTCTGGATCTGCCTCAGTGTTGGCACACAATAGCTTGGGAAATAGTCTGAAGCCCGCCCATACCACGTAGTTCTCCTAGGTCCAGTGGAATAAGCAATGCTGACCTTTTTGATTTACATGACCATAGAGATGGTGAAGGGGAGACAGAGTCACTGGAGGATCGCAAGAGCCTTATCATGAGCTTCTTGTCCTGAGATAGACTTAGAATAGCTTTAACTAGGGAAGTTCTTCCAAAATTTTTTTTTTGAAAGAATATTTCTTTTAGAAATGTGTGCAGACTTTTTTACACATCCAGACCTGCGTGTGAGCATTAGTACAAAAAGGATTCTAGGGATCCAATGTTTCAGGTTGTGAAATGGTACCGCTCAGCCTTTCATGCGGGAAGGAAATGATCACTTGCCAAAAATCCATACAGACCCACTTGGGGCAAGATCTATCAGCACCATTGAAAATTATGAAAGAACATTGAAGACAACACAGAGCTAGTTTCAGAAGGACCATTTCCCTGGGTTTCTGAAAAAAAAAAAAAAAGCAATATTTGTGGCCGAGTAGGTTTCCCAGTATCCACTGATTTCAGTTTTTTAACAAGAACATAAAATCCAATGCTCATATCTGGACCAAATCAAAACCCCTTGGAATGTCAACTGGGGGGTGCACAACCTAGGGTGGGGCTGTGTCCTGTATCTAGATAATGTTCAGAATCTGAGATTCCCCAACAGTTATGGAAGGTCTATGCTCATACTGCCCAGTATAGATTTAAGAGGAGAATCGGGGGTCCTTGTGGATCCTAGTCCAGCCCTGAGTGGAGGAATTCTGTATCTATAGGAAGCTAAATAGAACAAGGTCAAGGAAAGCACCTTCCTCGGGAGGCGGCATGAATGAATATTCACTGCAATGTAATTTTACATTTTCCCTTTTAAAACTGGCTCGTATTTTGGTGGATATACCCTACCTGCAGTATTCACTATGCCGAATTAACCTATATGCAAATAGACGAAATTTTATTATTATAACAAGGGACTCTCTCCAAAAAATTTAAGCCAGTCTATACATCTTTCTTTATTAAGCTTTACTAACTATAAAAGGAGCCTGAATAAGAAAACAGAATCCTAAAATAATGGCTGAGATACCAGAAATTTTGAGAATGATTATGGGGGAACAAAGGATCAGAGATTAGTGAGTAAGGAACAAAAGAGTCTTGCTATGAGATAAAATGAAATATTTTAGGATGGAACAGCCGGCCATTTTTCTTAGTTCTTACGCCATCTATCCAATCAGCTAGTCCTGAAATGCCCTGGATACCTGAAAGCCTCAATTCCTCCCGATCTCTTTCCATTGTGTGGCTCAGCAGGTATCTTTTTAAAGGTAAAAAGTTCTTAGTTGTCATTAACAATAGCAGAGATCTGTGACCACAGTGAGTGGTTCTTTTGTTCCCTCCGGAACTTTCTCTGACAGTTTTTCAATTCTCACTAGTAAAATTGAATCTATCTTTTCCAACTGTTCATCATTGGGTAATTGCATTCCTATTTGGGTAATTATCTCCTTAATGAGAAAATTGCAATTCTTCTCAATTTCTGCCATATTCCTAAGAACCAATTTATTTAGTTAGGTAATAGTAAAGGTCAACTACCTAGAAATATTTACCCTTCCTAAATCTCAGATTAGCCTCTGACTAATTCACCTGTACATTTTAGTATAACTAATCTGCTCCTTCCAGGATGCAATCATCTTCCTCATCAGATGCCTATTGTCTTTTTTGAGTTTTGGGGATACATACTTTCTTGAATAATCTTGGAAAAGTTACATTTTCTTTGTTTCTGGGTTTTAAAGAATAGTGCTCATTTGAACACTGAAACCAAACATTCCTATTTAGTAATGGGATACATTGGGACCCTAGATTTAAAGTTACCCCATTTTGCCATGTATAATGTACTCACGTGTATAATGCACACCCATGATTTTCACCCAAACTTTTAGGAAAAAATTATTTGGTTTTAATTTTTTGAAAGAGGTGGAAAGTGCTGGGTAGTGGGGTTTCCTTGCCGCCTAAGAGGTGTGAGGTGCAGGGCCAGCCACTGAAGAGAAGTCAGGAGGGAGCCCAGGTGCCAGGAGAGAATGTTCTGGAAAACCTGAGTATCCAACCTGCCTCAACTGTCTCCTCCTGGTCGACCCTTGTCCCCACTTCCTCTTATTTCCTAACCCACCCATATCTGTCAGTGGGAACATGGCTGCAGCTGCTCCACTGGGAACTCTGGGGTGATTATTTCTCAGGAGGCCAGTGTGAGGGGCTGGCCTGCTTGTCCCAGGTTGCTGGTGGTAGATTCCCTGCCTTTCTGGGCTGTCTCATCTCTCACTCATATAGTCCCATTCTGAGGCCTTTGGGATGCCACCCTGAGGAGGGGCCCTCCCTGATAACACCCCAGTGAAGTAACCTGCATTACATTTCTGTTTAGTGACTAGACTGTGACTTGCTTGAGCTGTCCAGACCTTGGGAATTAGGTAACGTCAGAATGAATGACACCATCCTTTCCCAAACTTGCAAATCCTACAAATCACCCAAAGGACTGCTTAAAATGAGAAT
This sequence comes from Loris lydekkerianus, assembly GCA_963574355.1. Taxonomy (NCBI): domain Eukaryota; kingdom Metazoa; phylum Chordata; class Mammalia; order Primates; family Lorisidae; genus Loris; species Loris lydekkerianus. The sequence goes on from CAUYPK010155961.1 coordinate 17,577, forward strand.
CCTCAACCACATCCAAATCCACTGAATCAACTAACAGAAAGACCTGGGGATCTATTCTGTTGACAAGAATCCTAAATGGTTCTTCCTACTGGCAAGTTTGAGAAATTATATCAGCTTAACTCAGGGGTTAGACATGTCACAGGGTCAAAATTCCAATCTATGGGCTCAGGACTCTCTGAGCTTTCATGCTTCATTACCGGGTAACCTCCCAGATGGAAACTTCATGGGGACTAACACCTAATGTCACAACTGTGGGCTGCTAGAAAAACTGGGTGTCAGAACCCAGGTCGCCCAGACTCCAGCTCAAAGGTCTTCCTCCTTAATGCAGTGTGCCGGTGGCCTCAGAATGGGGCCAGATGTGCAGGAGACAAGGCAGCCTGGAGAGGCAGGGATCTACCATCAGGAGGCAGGAGCAGGGAGAGGCAGGGATCTACCATCTGGAGGCAGGAGCAGGGAGAGGCAGGGATCTACCATCTGGAGGCCAGAGCAGGGAGAGGCAGGGATCTACCATCTGGAGGCAGCAGGGAGAGGCAGGGATCTACCATCAGGAGGCAGGAGCAGGGAGAGGCAGGGATCTACCATCAGGAGGCTGGAGCAGGGAGAGGCAGGGATTTACCATCTGGAGGCAGCAGGGAGAGGAAGGGATCTACCATCAGGAGGCAGGAGCAGGGAGAGGCAGGGATCTACCATCAGGAGGCAGGAGCAGGGAGAGGCAGGGATCTACCATCTGGAGGCTGGAGCAGGGAGAGGCAGGGATCTACCATCTGGAGGCCGGAGCAGGGAGAGGTGGGGATCTGCTCTCAGGAGGCCGGAGCAGGGAGAGGCGGGGATCTGCTCTCAGGAGGCCGGAGCAGGGAGAGGCGGGGATCTACCATCCGGAGGCTGGAACAGGGAGAGGGGGGATCTACCATCAGGAGGCCGGAACAGGGAGAGTCAGGGATCTACCATCAGGAGGCCAGAGCAGGGAGAGTCAGGGATCTACCATCAGGAGGCCGGAACAGGGAGAGGCAGGG
>CAUYPK010155962.1:0-33648 GCA_963574355.1 Loris lydekkerianus
ATAAAAAAAAAAAAAAAAAAAAAAAACAACACCAACAACAACAAAAAAAAAAAAAAAAAAAAAAAAAAAAAAAACAGGAGGAGCCTTACAATTGCCCCAGCTTATTACCTTTAAAGAGTTTTCATTGTTTTGGGAAGGAGTACGGAAAAGGAAGCTGGGATTCCAGAGAAACTAAGGCTACTGAGGGGGCATATGGAGTGCCAGACAGGAGAAATGCAGAGAGAGAACTTCAGAGATTTCCAGAAGGTTTCTCTGGAGTCTTTAGGTGTGTGCCTATCAGCACAGGCATTTGAGGCCAGAGAACTAAGCACCCAAGAGAGGGGATACCTGCTAAGACTCACACGGGCCGGGAATAGTGCCTAGTCTCATTAGCTAAACTGGAGAAACTCATAATTTACAAAGCATCAAGTGCATTACTCAGAAAGCTCTTACCTAAGGAATAGGGCATAGCGAGTCCTAGGCTTAAAACTGCCCTTGTCCCAACTAACAAACTTTCAGAGCAAAACACAAAAGGATTAAACTGTTTCCAAGTAATTTAACTGAATTCCAAAATAAAGATCAAGAATATTTATAGAACTACAAAGATGGCCAATGCCCAACAAAATGAAGTTCACATTATCTGGCATTCAATAAAAAATTACTAGGAACGCAAAGCAGCAAGAAGATATGATGTAAAATCAATTAAAACTGACCCAGAATTGACACAGGTGTTAAAATTAGCAGATGAGGATATTAAAACAATTGCTGGAAGCATTTTCTAGATGTTCAAAAAGCTTAGTAAAGACATCAAATGTATGTTAACAGACCCATATCAAATTTCTAGAGATAAAAATGCAATGTCTGAGATTAAAAATACATGGGAAAGGGTTAAAATGAGTAGACTAATTGTTGAGGAAAAAAAAACTACTGGATTTGAAGAGGTAACAATAGAAGCTATCCAGAGTGAAATGTGGAGGTAAAAAATAAATAGAATATGGTCAGAGTAGGTCTCTCTGGAAGATGATTTTTTAAGCAAAGATTTGAAGGAGGCAGGGGCAAAAATATGTGGATATTTGAAGAGTATCCCAGGTATTAAGGGAAATTGTGCCCAGAGAAATACAAAGAATTGAACGTAGTATTTAGCATTTACGAAGCACTCACAAAACAGAAGTTTTCCTATGGGTTATCTCTTGTAACCCTCACAAGACTCCTGTAAAATGGAAAGCCCCATTTGATAAATAAGAGAACAGAGGATTTGAGGAGTTGAAATGTTTATGCAAGGTCACGCAGAAACCAAATAGACACAATTTGAACTCAAGCTGATCCCTGGAGTTCAGCAGAGCAACAGCACTGGGCTTGGCTCCAGCCCGGGCTGGGATGAGTGGGCTCTGTGCTTTCTCTCCATGGATCCAAGGAGCTCCCTTCCTCCCCTGGGGAATGAGTGAGGGCCAGGGACATGCCTCCTAGAGCTTGGCTTTCAGCAGCCCCCCTTCGCTCCCGCCAATGTTCCGTTGGCCAGAACAGGTTATTTGGCTGAGTTCCACATTCATGGAGCAGAGAAACAGGCTCGGGCCACTCATGGGGTGTGTATTGCAAAAAATCACATGGCGAGAGGTAGGTGGGTATAACACACATAGAGGTCAAGACTGGCAACAAGGCTACAAACTACCATGCTGAAATAAAGATAAATTCACATAGTTTTACAGAGTTAGAAGAAGCTGGTTCCTGGCTTTCAAAAAAATCAGAATATTCTTTCATTTGCTATTTTGCACTTATGGGTTTTCCCGGGTGATCAACCACAATAACTGTGAACCAAAATTAACAATGAACCTAGAAGGTAGATAGGAACACTGTGAATGGGTGGCTTTAACTTTCCAGAACATACAAGGATATATTAGCCATGTAGGGAAAGAAATGACTTTCAAACTCATATGGCCCTCAATAAAATGGGCCATGTAGAGAAAATAGACTATTTCCAGGAGCCACCCAAATGAAAGGGATGGAGCTTAACTCAAAAAAAAAAAAAAAAAAAGGAAAAAAAGAAAGAAAGAGGAGGTTAAAAAAAACATGACTTTTTCTGCTTAAAAAGGAGATTTTTATAAAATGCTTCCCTTTGCCCAAGGTCAAAAACAAAACAAAAGAGAATTTTAGATCTAGTAGATTCAAGCCAAGCAAGAGCATCTTCAAGCCTGAAATATTTATTTCTAACCTAGATTATCAGACAGCAGGAGTTCAAAATATAAATCTTATGTCATCAGTTATACATGCTCCTATTAAAATGCAATATCAACTATTGATAAGATGAGATTCCTGTCTGGGATCTGCTACGTGTTTAACCTTTACCCTGAGGGGTATTTGGGGAATGGTATAAGTTTATAACAGTGTTGGTAAAAACCCTTTATCTTCTAAGTGATTTGGACACAAAGACCCTGGGATTAATTATATACTGGGAGCAACAATTCATGAATATTTAACATACTCATCTATACTTAATGAATAAATTTGCATTTTGACACTATTATTTAATATGCTTTAAGGAAATACTGCTCATTACCTCTCAATTTTGTAGATTAGTTGAATGTAATCAGAATGATAAGGCAGGAGAGATATGGTGTTATTTAAACAACACCGTTTTTTATGACTGCTTCTGCTTCCCTGAGTTTGTTTCCCCCCCTGTTCTTTTAAGCAGCTGGGTTTATTTCATCCTATTCTGGCTGTTTCATCTTCGTCATTTGGCCTCTGCGCTCCTTGCAGAAGGGAGTTTTTTAAATTCATGGAAAAACCATGCAAATTAAATAATCAGTGCTTTGCTTCCTTCTGTGTGTTCTGCAACAGGGCATTCTCTCAAATGCCCCAAATGTCCCAGTGCAATTGGCAGTAATTGCGCCCTGGGCTGACAGTCCCAGCCAGGCAGCCGCGACCAGCACTGCAAGATGGGAGAGTGGCAAATCAGCAGCAATGAGCAGAGGTCAGGATTTCCTGAAGAAAAATAGAACCCCAAGGAATGCAGGCTGAGTAAAACTGGGAAGGATGTCGTAGAAGACAAGCTTTCATGTCTGTTTGTTTTTTTAATCTCTGGCTCATTGCAAGGAACTATTTTTCATAAGCAATGGGCCTTTTGTGAGGCGAGCGTCTCATCTGCCTCTCCCCTTTAAGAAGTCTGGGCATGAGAATGTGTCTGTAGGAATCCTGTTTTCATGAAGGTCTCATGCTCATTCCCAAAAGAGGGAGGCTTGGAGACCTCTGGCCAAGCTCTTGGGAACCAGAATTAAGATTGGCCACCCAAAACCAAGAGCAGGAGGAAGGAAGAAAGGAATTAAAATCTGGATGGCAGACACGGTGCTCCATGCTTGCACATATCATCCCATTTGATCCTTTCTGTGAGGTCCCTATCCTTACCTTCATCATCATCGTCATCACTTTAGCTATTTACAAATGCCAGTTCACAAACCAGGAGACTGAAGCTCAGACATGTTAACACTGATAGCAAAATTACGGCTGTGACTTGAATCCAGGTCCGCTGGAACCTTAAGTTCAGCAGTTCTCACTTCTCTAGGACTTTGCTATTAAACATGCCAAACGCTGTAGTCTTTTCAGGCTGCTATAACAGAACACCATAAACTGAATGGCTTACAGACAAAAGATATTTATTTCTTATAGTTCTGGAGGTTACAAAGTCCAAGATCAAGGAGCCAGCAGATCCAGCCCTGGTGAGGGCTTGACTCTTGGTTCACAGACTTCTTATCTGCTATGTCCTCACAGGATGGCGGGAGTGAAGGAGCTCTCTCGTGCCTCTTTATAAGGACCCCAAGGGTCTTTTATAAGGCTCTACCTTAGGAAGCACTTTCCAAACGCCCCACCTCCAAATAGCATCATGCTGGGCGTTAGGGTTTCAATGTATGAGTTCAGGCAGGGGAATAAGCCTTCATCCCACAGGCTAGGATTGAGTTACAATGTCACTTCCTCAGGGAAGCTTTCCCTGCATCCCTGTCCTGGGTCAGGGTCTTTGTTGATCACAGTGTGTGATAGGTCTGCATGTATGTGATATCCATGTCCTTCCCTCCACACACTTGACTGTGAAGTCCAAGTGGGCAGGGATTACTGACCATGACCCAATTTGAACCCTCTGTCTTCATCCTGTCTGTCTAGCTGCAGCCACACAAATGCAATAGAAACAGAAAAATCACTCTCACAAACTCCACCCCAGCTCACAATCCCACTACCTTTCTCTCTCATCTAAGGACTCTGGCTTTCTGGGTCAGCTCCAACACTTCATTTACAGTAGAAATAAGACTCACAGATTAGACCAAGTTATGATTGTGAATGCACAATCGAATCAGGTGGCATTAAAATTACTTTTAAAAATCATGACATTGCTTCTCCGCCTTTAGGTAAGGTCAAGTGTAAAAAATCACATGTTGCCAACTACTTCTGCCTACTACGTCTTGGTAACCAAGTCGCTAAGAAAAACCTAGTTAAGCACTGGATGGATCAACACTTTGCTCGGATAGAGAAGCAATAGAGCAAGATAACAAGGTTAGCTTCCCTGGTCGGTGCCAGTTCCCGGTGGCCATTGGGTCCCTGCCCACAGCAGACAGAGGCAATCGCCCTGCTCACACCTGTTCTGTGCTGCGCTGCAGAGGAAGGATCTGTCCCCTTCCCACAGGGGACAGGGAGAGTAGTCAGATACAGCAGTGGGGTTGGCCAGGCGCCATATGACACATTCTTGAGTAGGACTAAGTGGTATACATTGAGTCTGAAACAGGGAAAGATGTTTCCACATAAGGTGACAAGCCCAACACAAACTGTGAAGACTTTCTCTGGGATAGAAAGAGTTCCAGGCCCGTGGCTCATTCTTAGACAGCCTAATAGCAGTCAAAAGACAGCGTACAAGGACACCTTAACTGAAATCTCAATCAAGAGATTTCTATCATCCAAACCACGTGAAAAAATTGGGAAGAGTGTGACCTTTGAATCTCATGTTGACATAGAAACTAATTTTTTTAAGACACATACGCATTTTTGCTTCAGAAAGAATAACACAGATGAACGCAGCCTGTATATTTCCCCTGCCTCCCCCGGAGCATGAGTGTAACCTAAGTAAGAACTGCCAACCCAGTCACCTTAGCTAACCAGAGACAAAACTGCCCCAGGGCTGGGTATGTGTCTCTTCTACTCTGGGCAAGTTTGAAAATAAATACACAAATGAATAAACAAATCAAAGCTACAGTGTAAACTACATATACCACAGTTCATTAATCCATTCATGGGTTGATGGTTCTATGTCTTGGCAATTATGAGTTGGGCTGCAGTAAACATTCTGGAACAAATGTCACATTTTGAAAGTCGTTACTGTGAAGGGAGAGATGGTTGGTTCTAGGTTTGGCTGCTGTGACCATTCTTGTATATTCTTCTTCATACACTCACAAAATTTTCTTTGCCAGTACCTTGGAGTGGTGACATTGAGTCATACCCTCCATTTTCACTGTGCAATACCAGTTTTCCAATGAGGTTGCAGTAATTTACAATCTTCCTGTATAAGAGTTTTCCTTGTTCCCACAGTCGCCAACATGATATATCCCTACTGTTTATTTGGGATACTAAATTCATGGTTAGATACATTTTGCAAGTAATTTTTGGCCGGCTTTTAGATTCTCTTTTCACTCTCTTTATTGTATCTTTTGGTGAACAGTTTAAAACACTTCCATGTAATTAAACTGATTGAGTTTTGTTTACAAATTGAATTTCTATGCTTTATTTTAAAAACCCTTACTATCTCAAGGTCATAAAGGAATTCTCCTATCTTCTGTTTTAAAAGTTTTATAATTTTCTTCACATGTATTAAACTATCTGGAATTGATTTTTGTGTTGGAGATGAAGCAAGAGTCCAATTTCATTTTTTGCTCCATGAAGAACCAATTGTCCCAGTGCCTTTTTATTAACTAATCTGTCATTGCCCTACTAATCTGCAATGCCATTTTTCTCCTAAATCAAGTTTCCATATAAAATGGATTTATTTCTAGACTGTCTTTACTGTTCAGCTGGATTAGTTATCTGCTCCTGAGCCAATATAGAGCTGTTAGTTGCTAAAGCTTTATAAGGTTTTTTTATATATATTGTAAGGACAATTTCTCTAATTTCTCTTTATGGCATATAAGCAACTTTATAATACTGAGTTAGTTCTTCTATTGGTGGAGGTAGAAGAAGTCTTTATTTATTTGTATATTTTCAGGCATTTCAATAAAAGCTTATAATTTTGTCCTTGAAAATCTTTTATATATTTTCATAAACTTATTATTAGATACTTTACATATTTCTTGATGTTATAAACACTGTTAAAATTATGTTTTCTAGCTAATTTCTGTGGGTGTGTAGGACTTCTACACACATTTAATTTAGTAACTTGGTAGGAACTTTTGGGTTGTCTATGCCTGTAATTCTATAGTTGGCAAATTATGACAAATTTGTTTCTGTTTTGGTTGAAAATTATCAAATGCTCTTTCTGTAGTCATTAGGGTGCGCATATCATTTTTTTCATTTTTATCTGTTTGTACAATGAATTATATTTATTGATTTTCCAGTGTTAAGCCCATCTTGAATTTTTGAGAGAAATGCAATTTTGTCATAAAAATATTATCTGATCATGTCTAGAATTGACTGATTAATAATTTAATATTTCTACATTTACGGTCACAAGATACATTAGACCAGCAGTTCTCAACCTGTGGGTCGAGACCCCTTTGTAACAATGAAAATACATTGCGGCATTAGTTAGGTTGAGAACCACTGCATTAGACTATAACTTTTCCCTTTTGTATTATCATTGTCAACTTTCGGTATCCAAGTTATGGCATCCATATAAATAAAAAAAGAGAAGAGTCGCTTTTTTTCCTCTACTCTCAGGATAGTTTTGTATGATTAGAATAACTTTTCTTTTGAATATTTAATAGTAATCCCAGTAAAACCAGCAAAAAAAGAATTCTGGTTTGGTTTTATTAGAGATTATGTAACTATTCAATTTTCTTACATTTTTATGAGTCAATTTTGGAAACATCATAGTTGTCTAGGAATTTGCACATCTTATCTCAGTTTTCAGATTTCTTTTATTATGAAATTGATTGTAGTACTTTCTTTTTACTTCTTAATCTCTCCAAGTGCAGGTATATTACACTTGGCCTTCTTAAAATTCTTCTTTTGTGACTTTTCTTCCCTGAATATTTTTTCTAACATATTGCCTTTTTTGAAGAACTTATCCTTCTTAACGTACCAATATTTGATTTGTTCGTCTTCTTTATGCTATATCCCCTTGCTTTCCTTTGATTTCTGCTCTAATTCCTAGTATTTTCTTCCTTTTACTTTTGAGGTTTCTGGAACCTTAATAAGTTCTATAATAAGAACTTCCTGAAGTTCTATTTCTAACTAAATAGATTGCTTACTTCATTCATTAATTTTGTAATGTAAGCATGTAAGGCTGTAAATTTTCCTCTAAGTAATGTATTCACTACATACCATAAATTTTGATGAACTTTGCTTCAATTATTGTTCAGTTGTAAATATTTCCTAATTTCCATTATAATTTTTTGTCATGGATTGTTTTAAAGCATAATTTTAGATTTCCAAACATTTAGGATTTGCTAGTTTTTTTTAATTGATTGCTAATTATATGCTTTGTAATTAGAAAACAAGTTATGCTTGGTATTATCTCTTTGAATTTATTGAAGTTCTCCTTAAGGGCTATCGCATCATTAATTTTCACGAGTATTTCATATGCACCACAAAAGAATATGTATTCTGGAGTTTGGGGGTACAATATTCTGCTATTCCTAAATTATTTGTTATATTCTTTCATGTATCCTTAATTTGGACTACATATTCTATCCATCATTGAGAACCTACGTTTAAGTACCGCATTATGATAGTTGGTTTCCAATATCCAATTTTAGTTTAAGAACATATTTTCACAGAAACTCTTGGGTAAGCAGATAAGAGATACAGGTCTAAAGGGGAGAAGAAAGGTTCAATGTGGAAAGGCAAACCTGGGGATCATTGCAGTTAGATGATATTTTAGGCCAAGACACTAGTGAGATGACGCGAGGAATGAAAAAAAGAACAAAAGTCTGAGGATTGAGCTATGGGGCACTGCCTGGGAAGATAGGGAGAAACAGACATAAAAGTTTCCAAAAAAATAAATAATAAATAAAAATGAAGCTAGTAAAGTAAGAGATAAACCCAGAGAGAATTGCATTTTAAAAGCCAGGTGAATGAAGTTTTCAAGGAGGGAGCAGGGAATGATTGGCTGTGTCAAATGTTGCTGAGTGGCCCAGTAAGATGAAACTGTTTGAACAACATACCCAAAGGCTCCTATAGCCGTACATTTTGATAAAAGGGAGCAGAAGTCCATGTATAGTGAGGCCAGAGAGTAGCTGATATTCACTGCTAGAATTCAGGCTGCAGGGTCCTGTCTTTACCATCAAAGAGCTACGAGGCAGGCTGGTCTCCTCCTTGCACTCATGGTCTCCTTGTGTGCTAACCTTGCTGCATATTCACCTCCACTGCAGCGCAGCGCTCCCTTCTGTGGTTTCCAAAAGACTCTTCCAGAACCCTGTGAGGAGAGTAGGGCAGGAGTCTTTGCACCCTTAGAGGTCTAGTTCATAACCCAAAGACCCTCCTCCTTCCTGGACAGCCCTTGCAGCCATCCCTTCCTTCCAGCCCACATTTCCTTGTAGCTGGAAGGGATGTGGAAAGGCTTGTTATTAGTTAGTGTTATTAGTTTTTTCCTTTTTCTTTGCCCACATTGTGTGATTTTAGTTCCTTTTTAGCCGCAATGCCAAAAAGAGTTATTCTTCACACTGGTGCAGAAGCACATGGGGAAATAAGAGTTACACAAATCTAGAAAGAGTTTAATGTTTGATAATTAAGAATGTGTAATATTCAGCTTATAAGAAAGGTGAATTTCCCATCTCACTCTTCCTTCTCACACATGCGTACACTAAATTTTGGCTTTGCCTTGGAGGGAAACGACCGCAAGAGATGGGCCTTTAGGGGGTGATTAAAATGCAATGGCTGATGGAAGGAGCAATCTCATGGGAAGTTTTAGAAACACCAGAACAGGATATAGGGGAACTAGGGGGAAAGGAACAGGACTACCAGGAACCTGCATCTTCCTTCTCCACCTCCAACTTCTAGGCCACATTCTGGGTACCCAGGACTGACGGCTCAAAGCATGTTACTAGGGCTTATGCAGAACTCTTTTCTTCCCAAGGGGAGACCATACCTCACATGAACATCCCTCCAGCCCTAGGTGTGGCTAAGGAATGGCTGTTGGGTGGGGAGAGGACTGATGGAGTTTGGCAAGTACACAAGAGTGTCTAGATATGTTTGAACATCCTACAGTGGGGGGAGGAATCAGGGATGGAGGAGTGTACCGTATTATGGCGTAGAATTCAGAGTCACGTAAGAACTCTCACACTCACCACTGGTCTTCCAGGTTATATGCTCCCTGGCACATAGCATGTGAGCCCCTGAGGTCAGGGAGCACATTTGAGCATTTATAGGGTGATATACTTATTAAGGTAGGATGATAGCATAATGTTTATTTAACATTTTGTTAGATTGAGTCATGAACTAAAAACTTAAACATGTATACTTTGGGTCCTGCAGATATTAGGGCTGGAGTAAGGGGGAGGTTGGGGGCGGGAGACTCTCCTAAAGGCTGGTATGTACATAAACTGCTATAAATCAAAAACACTTCCAATGTTGCTTTTGGTAAGGCACATTTGCTGTGCTCTTTCCCAAGCCCAGGGCCCCAGCACCCACCCTGATTGCCTTATCCTGCTATCCAGGCTGTTTCCCTTGCTTCTCTGCAGTCTTTCTCCAAATCAAAATCTCCTTCCTCACACAGGTGGTGTGCCTTGCCACCTACCCTCCAGGCCTTCTCCTGTCCTGCTATTGAGCTGAAGGTGCCATCTTACCAGACCCCTTTGGCTCTACAGACAGTAACATTCTACCTGCCTTTCAGGACCTGACACAAAGCCCACCTTGTGGTGACTTCTGATCATCTGCCTGTGTTTCTCCCAGTAGCATGTGAGCCCCTGAGGTCAGGGAGCATATTTGATTCATCCTTATTTCTCCAGGCCTCCCCCAGAGTTGCACATGCATAGGCATTCACTGAGCATTGTTAGAAAAAATGAATCAATTCCCTGATTCTTGTAGCATGGGTCTCTACCACAATGGGGCTAGCTCTGGATGATACACTGGATATAAGCAAGAGGGGCTATTTCTTCTCTGTAAATTCTGTCCTACCTACCGATTTCAAATTCTGCAAAGGGCATTATAGTTATCTTCTCATGAATCTTTTGCAGTAATTGGCATAGCCATCCTATCATAGTTGGCTCCTAATCATATCTTGTTAAGTTGATGAGAGAAGAAAGGATCTGAAGAAAGTAATTTAAGATGAAAATGGAAATGATTGCTTCTAAAACAATGGTAAAGAATGTCTTATGTCAGAAGATGCTTAGTGAAGGACAAGGGGGAGAGAAGTTGGAGAAGATTGGAGATTATCTTGGGGCAGATCCTAAAGTGAGAATTCTATTTCTGTTTTTTCTTCCCCTATCACTGCCCTTATTTTTAGGATTCAAAGTGACCTCTGAGATGATCTCCACTGTCACCTCACCCTTTTCTCACAGTACAAGCTGTCACATGCTCACAGTTGCACGTTTTTATCTACTTTGTACAACTTGCAAATTCCTTCCCAAGCATCACTCTGTCTTGAGAAAAAAACATCGGCAGTTGGGCTCTGTAGTATTCCCGAGCTCAATAATAGAGCTTTAAAAACCCTTATACCAATTCATATTGATTTTTGGAATTAATTTTTCTGAATATTAGCACAGCAGTGAATTAATTTCATTATGACTTTAATTAAGTTTAGAGAAAAAAAAAAACAAAAAACATAATCACAGATAATATAATTGAGATGGCCAAAAAGAGAGAGACTCAAGCCAAAAGCTGCACTGTGATTAGGTGATATATCAGGATGACACCTTTTCTCCTGACTCAAGTCAAATAAAAATGAGGAATGGGGAGTGAGGTGGCCGCAGAGACAAGATGATACCGCATAGCCGTGCCCCTTTCACACTAGAGGGGCTGGGACTGGGGCCCTAAAGAGGCTGAAATTGCTGGCCAAACACTGACTGAGTCATTTTCAAAAAACAAAACAAAATGACAACACAACAATAGAACTTTTTCTCCAAAATAAAAGAAACTCTTCGACTATCCTTTTCTGAATAGTAATGAAAAGCGTGTGTGAACAATTATTCCATGATCTGATGGGGCTCTCCACCAGGGGTTAGAGGAATAAGTCTTTATTGAAAAAGCTTCCTCACTGGTCCCTCAGCCTGAGTCTTCCCACTCTCCGATCCACAGGGCAAGCCAGGACCTGAGGTCCCAAGCAGAAGTGCTAGTGAGAGCAAGCAGTGGGATTAGCACACATTTTAAAGCAGAGAGAACTCGCTGTACATTTTTCTTACTAAGACTTTGGGCGGCTTAACTTCTTTGAGCTTTAGATTTCTTCATATTTCATTAAATACTTGAAATATCGGACAATAATTAGGATACTAACATATATACCCAAAAAGATCTCAATAGGTTGTGGCAAAAAGGCTCCATCTTAAAAGGAATTCCATAAGAAAATATACAAAGTTCTCCCATGATTAAAAATAACATCACCAAATACACAGGCGTAGTAGCTACACAGCCACCCAGAGAGGGACCAACAGCATTTCTTATAAAAGACAGAACATGCACCAGCTTTTAACTGTCACACACACAAATTGTACAGAGGAAATGATATTTGCATTGAGGTGTGGGGGACAAATGTGGATTCCCAGAAAGAGATGTTTGAGAACAGAGAGATGAAACTTGTTATTTCAGAGGGCTCATTGGGTAGACAGAGAAGACTTCAGGTCATTAAAAGGTAAGGCTATCCCTTAGAAGGGACAAGGATGAAGTGAGCTATCTCAGGACTAATTAACCCCCAGCCCTGGAAGTGATTAAACAGAACCCAACTGAGGGCCATGTCGCAGACTTGCTAGGTAGGAGGAGTCCCAGCCCAGCCCTTACAAATGGTTCTTTTCTGTGCCTCAGTTTCCATACCTGCAAAAAGCTATGCTCCCCTCCGATGGTTCTCGTGAGGGTTAAATAATTAACAAGGTAAAGCACATTAGTGCGGTGTGAGTTTCAGATCCTATTATTGGTGCATTTCTCGGAATACTTCTACTTCTTGTTATAGAAGGAACTTGTGCTTCAGATGAATTTGATTGGAAGATTAACACAGAATCTTCCTCTTCTGAGATCCCACAATCCTGTGTTTCTATAGGCCCTGCCCTTAAAGAAACTGAAATTGCTTATTGAGCATTGATTGAGTCATTTTTGAAAAATAAAACAAGATGACAAGAGAAATGACAGAACATTTTCTCCCCCCAAAGAAGAAAATTTTTGACCATGATTTTCTGAATAGTAATGAACAGCATGCTTGAACAATTATTCATGAAATTATTCTCGGACCTGATGGGTGTCTCCAGCAGGGGTAATGGAATACAGCTTTAGTCTTTCTTGCAAACAGCTTCTTCACTGTTGTCTCTGCCTTAGTATTCCTACACTCCACCACTGCCTGAGACTTCCTTCTTGAATGCCATTACTCCCCTACCTAGCAGTCCTCCAGGCCTCCCCACAAGTCCACAGCACAACATGTCGATTCTTCATCACCAACCATGGTGAAGTCTCAACCCGACAGCTGTTTCCAAGCTAGGCTGCTACTACCCCTGAGGTGTTACAAGGCAGCTCTCTGAGCTCCACCCAGATGTGTTAAAGGGGAGTCTCTGGAGCTGGGACCCACAAGTTAAGAAACTCAACCCACCTATTCCATCCAGCTTTGGTCTGGCCATCTGGCTATTATGACAGGGAGGTTGGTGCTTTTTTATTTTTTTCATAGCAATTTAACTGGAGTGATGTTTGGCACCAGCTCTCACATCTACCTCCCTATTAATAGCAGCCAGTGCACTTGACAAAGCTCTGACTAAGGCGAATAGCTACAGATGGCGTAGACCTTTTCGCCCACGCTGTGTCTTCCCCCTGAACTGGAGATATAATTCATGGCAGCAAACCTGAAACTGCAACTCTTGACAGATTAATTCCATAACGAAAATCAATCATGGCACTTGTTGCCGGCATACATAATATTTTGAGTTTCCTGTCTAGCACCACCGAGACAAAGACCCCCTTGACCTTGACTGCACTAAACGAATGTGCCGACACGCTAATGTAATCAGCTGGCGCTGCACACACCACCTCCCAGGTCTGCCGATCCGTGTTGAGCTCTTGTTTCCTGTGGAACCACCTCACTCAACCAACTTACAGCCAAAAACAGTAGTTGCAGTGACATCCTGAGAAGGCCTTATTTTTTGTCTGGTCACGTTAGGCATTACGTCAGCTATTCTGCAGACTAGCTTTCCCCTCTGCAAATATCTGCCAGTCAAGGGTGGAGGTGGGCGGGGCAGTAAATGAGCTCAAGTCAGGAAGATTGACTGCAAAGAAAATAATCTCTATTTCGCAAAATTCCTTTGTTCATCCCCAGGACCAAAGAGACTAACCAGGAAAGGGAGCACAGCCAGCGGCTGGCTGAGCACGGAGCCTGCGTAGTGAGCCAACCACAGGCCATGGAGCCACAAGGTGGCTGGAATAGAGAGAAGAAAACAATGTGAACTCTCTCTTGAGAGTAGAGAATTAGAAGGACTATACTGCACTAGGCAGTGTGCAGTGGGAGCAGAAGAACCCTTGGGAACAGGGGTATTAACTCTTCCACCAGATTGCTCAAGGTGGAGAATGAGACGGTGGTGGTCGACATGACCGGGGAGGCAGGGCCTCTAAGCAGCCGGCAGTGAGCTCCACTGGAAGGATTTCCTCAAGAACCAGGACCACTCTTACTGATTTCCCCCCACTGGTTATGGGGATGAAACTAAAGATATTTGGGGTGCCCTGCAGGTGGGGCAGGGAAGCCGGATGTCTAATGTCTAGCCAGAAGCCACCCTGCTGAGTATTTCAATCAGACAAAGATGCTGAGGGGCCACACCTGGACTTAGACATCCGAGTGTCAAGTGGAGACGTCTCATCTTCAAAGCTCTTAATTTACCATTCTATAACATGGTCCTGTGGCAAAAGGAAAGAGCTAATTAAGCATTTCATTATCTGCCTGATATAACAAAGCAAAAAGTGACCGTGGGGAAAAAAATCAGTGCTGAGAAACATCTGTCCCACTCTGATGCTGAGAAGTGCACAGCATAGGACAGCATCTGCAGATGGAGGGTTTTAAAAATTGAAATTGTGGAATCTTCAAATAGCATGTTATAGAAATACCTCCAGGGATTCAACTCCAGGTAAAGTTTGCTCTTCAAATCTGTGCATAGAAGTTGCTGCACTTAAAAATGGCAGTGTACCTCTGTACGGGGGAAATCATGTTAAAGTTGTCAGCAATTTAATGAATACAAGGAAATTATACTGAAATTTACTGTGTATTGTCTTTCTCAGCTCAAGGCTTTCCTAAGTGTCTTACTAACAAGCAATTAAGATGCTGAGAGGCCAGGGATGGGTGGGCAATGGTAAAGTGTTTGTTCTCACCCTGGGAGTTTAGGAATTGCCTGGAGCACATCCTTGGTTTCTGGAGGAGTGTTGGTTATTAATATCAAGCTGCAGTCCCTGCATTCGCTTGAACGGGGAATGGGATCTGGGATAAGGAGCCCCACTGACAGCCTCTTTCCTCACTACTCTAGTAAACCAGTAGAAAGGTGGGGCCATTCATACATCCCCCAGAGTGTGCTACCCACAGGCAGAGCACTCTGAACCACATGAGACAGTAAACACTCAGGTTAGTGTTTCATAACTAATCTGATCATTCATAATAGATCATCAGTATAGAAATGACATGTAAAAACAATTTATAAACTCACCTCAGAAAGATTTACTTGGCATAGTGTGCGATACATAGTAGATATACTTATGAAGTATTTGCTTAATATTTCTTTCCATTCTTTTTTAATGCAAATATATACATTGTTTAAATTTTTAAAATGAACCATATGGTACCCACTTGTGTGAAACCTAATTGTAAAAATTTTAGCATTGGATTGCAAATAGTTTTCCAAGACATTAAATATTCTAACATAACAGTAAGGTACATGGAATTACATATTTGAACACATTGGAGTAAATTAGATAACATTCAACAACATATTCTATTTCATTCACTCAATAAATAATTTTTGAACACTTACTATGTGCAAGACTCTATTCTAGACACTTGGGTTCCATCAGGGCCCAGACAAAATTCTTTCTTTCAAGGAATTTCAACTGTAGGGGTACGGAGACAGACCACAAAATTAAGCATAATAAATAATGTCTGAGGCCAGGTGCAGTGAGTCACACTTGTAATCCTAACACGCTAGGAGGCCAAGGTGGGTGGATTGCTTGAGCTCAGGAGTTCAAGACCAGGCTGAGTAAGCGTGAGACCTCCATGTCTACTAAAAATAACCAAACTATCTGTGGTGGTGTGCACCCGTAGTCCCAGCTACTCAGGAGGTTGAGGCAAGAGGAATGCTTGAGTCCCCCAATTTGAGGTTGCTGTGAGGTGTGACATCATGACACTCTATCCAGGGTGACAGAGTAAGACTAGCTTAAAAAAAAAAAAAAAAAAAAAAAAAAAAAAAAAAATTCATGTCTGCGTATGATAAGCACCTGGGCAGAGACTAAAAGTGGATAGAGAAGAGAGTCACAAGGAAGTTGGGGACTGGGGAGTGATTTTCAAAAGTGTTATTTGAATGGATTATTTTTGGGTTTGGTATTCTGCCATTTATTTGTCTATTGGCTTTTTTAAAATTTCAAAATATTAAGAGGGTACCAATGTTTTGGTTATATGGATTCATTGACTAGATTCTGGCAGGAAGAGAAGGGTTTGGCCACATAGATATTTTGAGGAACATGTGTCTGGTCAGGGAAACAGCTAAGGCAAAGGCCCCCAAATCAGAGCATAATGACACATCCCAGGAGCAGCAAGTTGGCCAGAGCAGGTGCAGCAGAACGAGAGCAGTAAGACAAGGCCAGGGCATTGAGGACGGGAGGTCAGGGAAGGACTTAGAGGATCTTGTGAAGAGTTCTGCCTTTTCTTCTAAGAAAAACTAGGTTAAGGTTGGGTGATCTGACTTCTGTTTTTACAGGGTCTGCCTGAATGCTGTGTCTAAAATAGAAAGTAAAGGGCAAAGGTGGAGCAGAGAGGAGAGCAAGCCAGGCTACTGCAGGGAAGCAAGGGAGAGTGACTGTGGCTCAGACCGAGGCAGCATGGTGGAGGTGGTGAAGTTCAATTCTGTTTAGACTTTGGAGCTAGTGGCAACAGTACCTGCTGTTGGGTAGGATGTGGTGGTGTGTGGCAGAAAGAGAGGAGCAAACGGTGACTACAGGTGTCTGGGGTGAGAAAAGGGGAGTAGAGGGTTGCCTTGGTGCAAGGTGGGAAGGTGGGAAGCAGATTTTGGAAGGCAGAGATCAAGATTGCATTTGAGTCATGCTAAGTTTGAGATACCTGTTAAATGTCTAAATGAAGACATTGCAGATCTGGTTGGATTTAAGAGCTTGGTGGTTGAAGGAGAGTCCCAGAACTGTGAGTCTGGGATGAAGACATAATTCGGGAAGTCATGAATGCATCGATGGCATTAAGGACAAGCGAGTGGAGGAGATTGCTCAAGTGCAAGTGTAGGCGGGTTAAGGAAGACAAGTAAGAGCTGAGGCCTTCCTCATTAACACGTGAACCAAGAGTAGATGAACAGCTGGCCAGGAACACTGAGAGCTGGGAGGAAAACCAGGCGGACGGAGTCCTGGAAGCCAGGTAAACCCAGAACACTAAGGGAGATGGACTGGTTAACTACGTCAACTGCTATTAATAGGATCACTACTAGGAGTCAAGATAGTGCCTACTAGTCAAGAAAGGTGCCCTCTGGCAGGAACGTGCCCCGTCAAACTGCAGGTCTGTAAGTGCGGGGTGTTTTACCCCCTACTTGTTCCCTTCCAAGTGCCCCTGTGCAGCCACAAGC
This sequence comes from Loris lydekkerianus, assembly GCA_963574355.1. Taxonomy (NCBI): domain Eukaryota; kingdom Metazoa; phylum Chordata; class Mammalia; order Primates; family Lorisidae; genus Loris; species Loris lydekkerianus. The sequence continues at coordinate 17,109 of CAUYPK010155962.1, forward strand.
TGAACACTGTCTTGGTGACTCTCGTGGTGGGTGAGTAGGATCAGGACCAAGAGTTGTTTGGGAATATGGCAACATGACATCCTTAGTGACCCTGACTAGAGGCATTTTGGAGACGTGGTGGTCACAAATACATGGATGTTAAGGATTTAAGAGGGAATGAGAGCAGAGGAATTGTAAATAGTGAATAAAGGAGGAGATTTGCTCAAAAAGGAGCAGAGAAATCGGGCAGTGCTGGTGGGGGCCGAGGATCAGGAGGAATGGAAGAATTCCAGCTTGTCTGCACACCTCTGGGAGCAACACACAGATCAGGCTGTCTTGCTGGACCATGGCAGTGGCCTTCGCACTTGTTCCCCACATTCACTCCTGTACTCTTTCTCCGAATATCCCCTGAGCATACACCTCTTAACTCATGTCAAATAAGGCCATGGTCTCTTCCCATCACACTTAAATAATATCCAGAGCTCTTACAATGGCCCGTAGAGCCTGCCTGGCGAGCTCTCTGTCCTCGTTTCCTACTACTTATCCCCCCACATAGGCAGCTCCAGCCTTGCTGGCCTCTTGCTCTGCCCTCACATGCCAAGGCTGCTCCCAGGGGGCCTCTGCACGTGCCCTTCCTCCCACCTGAGACCCCCTCCCCTGCTCCCTTTGCTGCCTCACGTCCCTCGGGCTTCTGCCTCAGCCTTCTCAGTCCCTGCTGACCACCTCATGACCTCCTGTCTCTCTCAATTTCTTTCCTGTGATTGTTTTTCATTGTACCAGTCACTACCCAACTTTATATATATGTCCTTCCAACAGTACCTCTCCCCCTAAAAAAGTCATCTGCTTCCATGAAGATAGGATTCATCTCGTTTAACTCACGCTTTACCCCTGGTTCAGACGATAATGTCTGGCATACAGAAGGTATGTAATAAGTATATTTTAAATAAATGAACAATTGAATACTGTAGTTAACACTATAAACACTTCAGTATTTTTTAAGATATTGTCACTTATGGGCCATGGGTTGAGTTCTGTTTTGTCTCTAGAGACAAGCAGAGGGAGCACCAGTGTGCGCCTTCCTTTTAAACACACATCTGTGCTCTGAAAATATTCTACCCAAAGGTGAAGGATCTCGGGATCAACCCAATCATACTGTTTAGCATTTTAAATTTACTGGCCCAAATTTGTTACAGAATAAACTCAGAGATGCCATCCATTGTGGGTAATGGAAAGGAATCAGGAGGCCTTGGTCCAGTTTTTTGCGCTATGTGACTCTCTACACGTCGCCGTATTGCTATGTGCCTTAGATCCCTTGTTTTAAATTCCATCACCTCATTGCTTAAGGGCCAAGGGAGGTATTTGGGGTAGTGCCAACCAAATGCACATAAATATTTTCTCTGGATGAAAAGAAAGTGTTTGTGTTTAATCCTTGGGGACAGAGGAGGGAACAGAGATGTGCTGAGGCATATGTTCCACCTGGCTCTTTAAAATGTGTCCCCTAGAAAGAAAAATGAGATTGTTGTTGAGACTGTACTAAAGAATCATTTCAGAAGTGATCTTTTCCAACTCTAATAAGTCTGTGAGCAAACAATCAGTTTCTGGGGGAAAGGCCACTGCTTTCCGTCAACTGACCCGGAAGCATGTGCCATACATTTAATGTCAAGAGTGTGCAGGCCTAAGCAGTTTCTGCCTATGAAGAATGGAAAATGAAATCGTGTAGCATGGGAGACTGGACGTCCTTGGCTAGCTGGGAACGCAGAGATGAGCCTGGAAGGACCTCCAAATGCCAGCCTGTCCCCAAGTGACTACAGGTGGCATTTTTGGCACAGTGTTTGTGTGTGTTAGATACAAGAGGGAGGAGTCGCCTGGGAGGGCACAAATACAGGGAACAGTGGGCAGCAGGGCCAGCTCAGGGCTCTCTTTCATTTTCTTTCCTGTCGGTGGCGTGTCTTTGTGCCGTTACCTGCTATCATCACTTATGGGCCGTGGGTTTGAGTTCTGTTTTGTCTCCACCATTGCTTTCCTCTGTGTCCTCGTTGCTTCTGCCTCCTGTACTCCTGAGCTCGTGTCACTCTCTCTGCGATGATCCCAGATCACCGTCACCAGCCTCTCGGTTTCCCAGGTGCAGCACTGACAGAGGAAACTCACCGGCCCTGCTTGCCTGAGCATTTGGAGCCCGGCCACACAGACCTTGGTTGCTGGTCTCTTCATTTTGGGCTGTGTCATCTCAGGTCGGGTGGTACAGGGTGTGGCCGGACACTGCACACTTGGGCAGATTTCCTGACAAGGGGGTTGGGTGGTGCAGGCATTTTAAATGGCTTGGATGAGGGCATGTTATGTGTGTGGGTTGCCCCTACCGTCTCTTCCAGAATCATTGTTTACTGGGAAAGCACAGCCTGTTACTCAAAGACAAGGTTCAATAGGTTGCCAAATCCCCCACTTAAAGCTGTTATTTCTTTTCATCTTATCTATCGATCTAAAATATTTTATGCCATTCTTATTCATTTTCAAGGCTAACAAACTGATTTCTAATATTCCTTTAAGCTGTGAGAATTGTTTCACTATATCCACTTTTTTGGCTTTTTTGAGACAAGGTCTCAACCTATTGCTCGGGACAGAGGGCAGTGGCCTCATCATAGCTCACTGCAACCTCAAATGCCTGGGCTTACGTGATGCCCTTGCTTCAGCCTTCCGAGTAGATGAGACCACTATAGGCAGGTACCACCCCATGCATCTAATTTTTGTAGTTTTTATAAAGATGGGATCTTGCTATGTTAGTCAGGCTGGTCTCTAACTTCAGGCCTCACGTGATCCTTCTACCTCAGCCTCCCTGAGTGTTGCAATTATAGGTGTGAGTCACTGTGCCTGGCCTATGAATGTTTTATTATGGAAAATCAGGCCTTTCTGTATATAAGCCCTCACCATGGCGTGAATTCTGGGATCCCACTCCTCCCCTCCCTCAGGGGGGACTCTTTGACATCCCCCCTAACCTAACTCTGTTCTCCCTGAGGCTCTTCCTGGTTCCTCGTGTCAGAACTGGACATTGGGCTATGACCCCACGTTTCCAGGAACGTCCTTTCAGTTGTACAAACCCAGGCAAATGTTCAATGCAACCGAGGAAACGCTGAGACCCTTTCACCTGTCAGGTTAGCAGTACAGGCTTCGGTGGCCAGGAAGAGGCGGTCGGGTTCCCAATGTCCCTGACACCACCTTTGTGGAGAGATGCATTTCTGAGGGACCGCAGTGGAGATATGAGAACTGGAAATGCTGTTTCCCTTGGTGCTCAGCTCTCAGCGCACAGGCCGGGGCTTGGGCAGCTATGTGGTCTCTCAAAAGAGCTTATCAGAGAGGAAAGGGGCTTGGAATTCCACTCTCAGCTTCATTCCAGGATGTGAAGTGTAATAAAGCCACCGTGAGAGCCAGGGGACTGGGCCTTTTGAAATTGCCTTAAAGTGGGAGCATCTGTGGCTTTCTCTGTGACGCCCAGGGACCGTCCCATTTCTGTTTGTTAAAAAGAAGAGTGAGGAGACTTGACCCTTCTTAATTAGCAGGGCTGCTAGTGTAAGGTTGCTATGACTCCCATTCATTCCTAAACTTCTGGAGCAGTTCAAGGAGACAGCCACACAAATGATTCTGGTGGGCAGACAGTCTTTCCGTGATTGAGAAGGCTGGCGGACAAAGACGGGGCTTCACACCACACCTGGGCAGGTGGACGACCCAGACCTGGTGTCTCGAAGATTCTGAAGTCCAAATCTCCAAAGTATGCTCTTTCTGAAGTCTGAGGTGAATGATAAAGAGGTTGATGATAACATCAGTGAGACACACAGACACCTGCAGACATCACGTGACTTGGGTAGGGCCACATGTGTGCAGTAGCTGACCCTGGTTCCAGAGAGAAAGATTTCCAGGATCACTAAGGCAAATGTGCCGGCCGGTGTTTCAGAGTTTTATATATGCAAAGATTGGCTCACTCCAAATGTCTCCAGCCCACTTCCCTTTCTGACTAACTTTTAAAAGTGAAAATATTGGCCCACATTCCAGATGTCTAGGGGCTCCACCCCTCTTTCCATCTCAGGCCATCCTCCATCCACCTTGTGTGTATACCCGGGGTTTGGAAGGGAGATTCAATAGCAGGAATTGTCCGAGGTGGGCTGGCATCCCTGACGGCTGTGACCCCAGAGGGCTGGCACCCCAGAGGGCTGGCAGGTGCTGGACTTACTTTTAAGAGAAAGGACAATGCAAATGAACACGCCTGCCCCTGCGTGAAGGGCGGCGTTAGAGCTCTGAGTCTGGACTACTAGGTACAGTTGGGCACTGCAAAAGGGTCTCGGCCTTAATGAAGTGTGGAAGTTTCAAACAACACATCCAGGTCACAGTGCTGGTGAAATGACAGCGCTCCAAGCACAGTCCTGAAAATGGCACGGCCCTCAGTGAACAGTCATGGAATAAACGCAGGACATAGCCAACCCCCCAGCTCAAGCTGCCCTCCCACAGGCAGTGCGGCTTCTCTCGGACACTCTTCTTCTCTCCTCCACATCCTTCATTAACACTGAAAGTAAAGGCTTTCCGACTTTCATATTTTGTCTCCAAAACAGAAACATCATGTATTTATGTTGAGTCACCACGTGAGATCAATGCTGGCATGAAGATGGCAGGCACGTAGCTGTTCTGACCACCGTCCTTGTCACGGGGAAACATCAGGCTACAGTCTGCCCGGCGTTTCCTTGTGTTTGGCAGCGGAATACTGGACGAGTCAACGTCAGGCTCCCGCTTGCGAGGACGGCTGTGTGAATGTGATGAACAGCCTGGGGCATCAGTCTCCCAAGCTGACGGGAGCCCAGCGATGGGGTATGGATGTGGGGGACTCGACCTGCGGGGTCCATCCCTGAACTTTGTCAGGTAGCCTAATTCAGGACTGCTTCCTGTGTGAAAGCCCAGCTGGAAATGACAACTGCGGAGTGTCGCAATATAGCCTGCCACAGCTTGGAATTCAGGGACAGGTTAAATAACCTATCTGAGGGGGTGTTGTTAATCAGGCAGCCAAAAAAAGCTTGTCCCGGGAGGTTTCACTGGGCCCCATCAGGGGACAGCGGTGCAGGCTGAGTCCTCCACCCAGTGTTTAACAGGGGGAAGGAACCCACATTCTGTTGGATTTGAGCATCTCAGAAAGTCTCATTATCTCTCTCTCTTTCTCTTTCTGTCTCTCTCTGTCCCTCTCTTTCCGTTCCTTCCTTCTCTCTTACTTTTTTGAGCTCACTGGATCAGTGAAATTTGTCAATCCTGCAAATTTCTCATCCTCTGAACTGTGATAGCAGAGCTCTCTCTAATGCACACTTTAAGTAGGAAATGGAGCCACTGTGCCCAGGCTCCTTTTGCCTACTGTGGATTTGGGGAATAGAGTTTGGGGAAACTCTGGCAGAGGAAATTTGTGGGGCAGGAGTAAAGCATGCCAGGGCCAGAGATGGAATCTACAATTGTTGTGTCCTGAGCCAGAATAAGCTTGCTACGCTGTGTAGGGATGCAAGAGGCCACTGCACTTCTAGAGTGACCTGTCTGCTCCTGGGTGTGAGGGACAGACTCACTTACGGGCCACTCGTGTCTCACTCTGCTGCCCTTTCATTATGGAATCATGTAGTCAACGTTGGGCGGCACACGGATGGGTCCAGGAGCAGGTGACACTCCAGAGCCATGAAGGGACTTGTCACGGAGAGGCATTTGTCTGGCTAGACTCGAAGTAAGAGATTTTCAATCTTCAGGCCTCAGCAGCCCTCCTTTCCAAAATGGAGAAATTGGTCTAAAACTCAAAATGATCTCCAAGGTCTTCTTATCCCCTAATCATGCACTGAGCCTCCCCTGGGATTTTAATTGTTCTGTTTGCTTACTTCCCGTCACCAGCACGTCACTGCTCATGTCCATTGCGTCTATTTGTTACATTACAGGGCCCCCTAGGTTTTAGCACCTTAAATGGAATAGGAGTTGTCACATATCACATTCGAATGTTGTCTGTGTCATAGGAAAGCACGCGGTTCTCTCAGAGGTGTAGGGTGTAAAAAGCACTGCTTATTAGTGGAAGCAGGTTGTAGTTGTGTGTGTCTGTAGGGAAGAGCTGTGAAGAGGCTGAAAGGAGACAGAGGATGAGCAGTGTTATCAAAAACTTCTTAATTTAAGCAGAATAAACCTCCTGGGAAGGGATTTATTTCATGAGATTTTTCCATTTGGGGGGATTTTAGTAAATGTTATAAAATGTAGTCTCCAAAATGATGATTCAATAGACACACCCAGGTAGTCTTCTTCGGTAAATGAACTTGGAGACTTGGGGGGAAACTAGAATCCCCCTGGTCCCAGGCAGAAGTACCCCTATTAGCCCCACGCCTCGTGGGGGATGCATTTGCAGCCATATTCCACACCAACAGGTCACATGGAAAAAATATCATCTTGGTAAGAACTGGTTGCATAGTTTAAAAAACAACCCCTCCAATCCTACAAAAAATGTAGATTCCATCTCTGGCTCTGGCACCTGTGGGGCTTAAGGTCAGTGACTGGAATACTGATCCAGAGAGCCTGCAAATCTGAAGAAAATTACCTTCAGCTACGTGATGAATTTCAAAAAAAGAGCATTTTTATTTTTAGAACACCATGACTAATACCCTACTTAACCTTGGGATTCTGATATTATAGGAGCCATGGTGTGGTCCAGCACTGGCATATATAATGATAAAGCTGCTTTGTCAGAGATTTATCTGAGGGCTATTATGCTATTCTGATGTTAAGATTAAAAAAAGCAAAAATCACGTAGGCAGGCAAGCAAATCAAGTTTTGTGTTTTGATCTAAAAGAGATTGAAAGACATTTTACTTTCTAAGGTAAAAAATTTGTCTAAATTTCTTTTGTTTGAATGAATTAACTTCCTCCCACACGTTTGAAGGCTATTTTAGATGCTGACTATAAGTTGGAAAAAACTTTTTAGCAGCATGATTTTTACTTGATAAGGCTGAACTTCTGCAATCATCTTGTACAGGATATCATATCATCATAACTCCCCAGAACAGATACTAGGAACATTTAGGGAATTAAATATTATATGTGTGTGTGTGTGCACGCACATGCCATCTAACTGAGCCTTTTGTTGTAGTTGTGGTTAAAAAATATGGATATATAAGTAGATAGCAAAATTTCTTATTTTAACTATTTTTAGCTGTACCATTCAATTCAGTGGCATCAATTACAACCACAACATTATATGATCATTACCATTGTCTATCTCCAAAAATCTTTTATAACCACTAGTAGATCCTTGTAACCATTACCCAACGACCCACCACCTTCCTTCTTTCCCAATCCCTTGCAACCTCTAATCTGCTTTCTGTCTCTATGAATTTCCTATTCCAGAAATTTCATATAAGTGGAATTATATAACCTTTGTCCATTTGTGTTTGGCCTGTTTCACTAACTATAATGTTTTCAAGAGTCATCCACATTGTAACATGTATAGGAACTTCATTCTTTTTCTGGCTGGAAAAATAATATTCCTTTGTTTGTAAAGATCACATTTTGTTTATCCATGTGTGATGGACACTTGGATTATTTGGGTTCTTGTGACTGTGATGCAACTACTGAGACTTCAAAAATTTGTAGTTGACATTTTCTGGAGTGTTTCTTCCCTGGAGATTTAATTCTTTAAGGGTCAAATTTTAATATCTTTGCTGGGGAAAAGAGTTTCCAGATGCACTCTGGGTGCTTGGTAGGGTGCAAACCACACTCTTGCTTGGAATATTAAGTCAGCAAAATCCCTTCAGATCTTGCTCTAGTTCTTGGTTATCCTGCAATATTACTATCCTAGGTCCCCGAATGAACCTGGATGATGAACAATGGTCAGTATCAAGTTCACCAGCACAGGAAATGTGAGATTCTAAGAGAAGAGTAGCTGAATTAATAGCAAGAGAGTTAGCAGTCAGATCAGCTAGGTGGGAAGCTTTAGGGCAAAGGATACTGAGTCAGTCGAAGATTCGTTTAGGAAACAGAAACACTTTCAATTCTTAAAGCATGAAGAGATTAACATGGGGAAGTTGATTGTTTTCAAAATCTTCAAAAGAACTGATGGACTGAGTCCTAGGAAGGCACTAGAATGACTCTCAAAACCATTCTTCACTGCCTGATAGTGGAGAGACTACCTCTGAAACCAGGGCTAAGAAGTCAAGAACTCAACGCTTGCCCCTGTGATCCTGGAATAGTGAAGTTAGTTGACCAATCACCTCGTTTTTCTTTTTGTTAAGGAAGTCTCCTCAAGGAGAAATAAAAATGCCTATAGGGCACATTAAAAACTATTTTAAAATACAAATGTAATACTCTGTGTCAAAGCAAGTTTTGGTATTTCCCTCCATCAAGGAAAGATTTTTATTTCTGGATGGATGAAACTTCAGAAACTTTGTACGTAACATGATTTTCATCTAGTTGTGACCTGGATCTTTGTACGCATTTTTAAGACATTGAGATCGGGTAGCAGGGTGATGAGACTGAGAGATTGGGGGAAGTTGATGAATTGGCATCTAAATTCAACCACAGAATAGGGATGGCAAAGGCCGCCCCAGAGGGGATTCCTAGGTGCAAGGATAGCAGGAGGAGGGGGCTGTCACTGGGTATGGGGTGGAATTAAGGGGGCTGTACAGTGTCTGATTCTCAGCAAGAAATAGAAGGAGGATAGTTGTAAGATTCCATGTGAATGATTAACTTTTCTTCTGTTTCTTGAGTATAAAATTGCTGCAACACTTTGGGAAGAGAATTGAGTACTGTGCCTGTGTGCGTCTGGCAGAGTCTGCTTCTCCCCTACTTCCTTCCTGGGGGACCTCTACTCTCATTTCACTGCTTGGCAAGTGTGGGAGAAGGAAAGCAGGGCCTGTCTCTCTTCTAGGAAGCCAGTTGCCCTTGGAAAGTAAACAATTTGCTCTGTTCCTCCATTTGAAATCCAATAAACAAGTAGGAGGTTTAGTATTCAACACAGCCTCTGATCCCTTGGGACTTGCTCTTTTGAGTTTTAATTTCTCCTTGGGAACGTCATAAGGGAAAATGGCTTAAACTCAGATGGGTTTCAGCCTTTTGTCATTGGAGCAGCTGTAGGTTGTTATGGAATCTCACTGCAGAAACACTAATTTGTTAATTGGATATTATGACTGGGTATGATTTAGAGTGGGAACCAAAGAGGGGAGTAAATTATCAACCCTGATGTAGAATGACCTTGAACTGTCCTATCCTGTGCTATACTCTTCTGATCCGCTTCAGAGTCTTCTGGGTGGAGGAACCTAAGCTCCCCACTAGCGGTTATTATGGAGAAATTTTCTCCCTCAAGGGAATAGCCACGTTGCTGATCGTTCTTGGGTTAGGGAGTATCTGGAGAGAATCTCATTTTTCCTGCTTCGTGTTTCCTTATGAGGTAACTTGATCTTCGGAGGTATTTCATTCCCATGATTCAGTCCCTTCCTCAACCTGAGTCTTTGGAGGTTATTTGTAGACAGAAAGTATAAATTATGGTCCTGCCATGCTCCTCCCTTCCAGGGGCAGCCAATGGCTGTTCACCATGTCCAAGGACCTTGGATGGGTAAACCTCTTTAAGTCAGCACCAAGTATGACCAGACCCATTTGGCCAGCAGACCTGAGTCTCCGGCCTCCAATATTAGCTTTCATCAATAGCTCGTCTGACTCCCGGCTCTCTTTCTTCATTGATTCTGAATTTGGATGGGAAAGGAGCGGATATTAGGAATTAGTTCTCTCAAACCTTACAGGTGAGAATAAGAAGGCTTTTCCCTCTCCTTTGCTCAAGCTGTTTCGTATAGTGTACCCGTGCCATAGCTAGCATGGCAGGCTCTGTGAGGGACGCAGCCGTCTGGCGGCAGCCATCTCTCCAGCCCAGGTGGTGTGTCACCATCCTGGGAGGGCTTTTATAGTCCATTTGCTTTGAAAGTGGATTATTAGTCAGATTTAATTTTTCAGGAGATATAAAAGTAAATCCCAGAGTTTCACATCACTCAGTTTGATCATACAGTCTCATGTACAGAAACACAATTCAGCAACGGAAATGACTAAAAAGTACTGTACTTTCATTTTTATTTGCATCCCCTAAAAACCAGTAAAAGGGATCCAATTCAAAATGCAGAAGCACTTATTCAAAAATCCTTCTTATTATTCTCCAGTTTTTTCATAAGCTTGGTTGCTCCCTAAGCCTCCTGCTCCAAACTCTGCCAGAACCTCTTGACCATCACCATAATTGCTTTTTTTTTCTTTTCCCAGTTCTCATCCTTATTTCTTTATATCTTTATTTTTTTTCTTGCTCTACCTACTTATAGGATTCTTCAGAATAAGTGAGGCCCCGGTGTCCCTAGGAAATTTTTAATATCCAACAATAGCTTTTGAGCCATTGGAAGAATTTAGTTTTAAATTAATATTAGTTTATTTAAATCAGTCATAATTTTAAAAACCCATTTCCCTTAATCCTTTAAGTTGAACTTCAATTCTTCTAATTCTATTTATGAATTTAGTAATTTCAGCATAAAAATAAAAGGTTTATTAATGGCCATTAACTCAAGTGCACAGATTAAATTCCCTGAGACTATTATTAATTGGACTGTTCCAGGTTCCATAGATTTGCTCTTTCAAAAATCTATCCTTAGTGAGCCCTGTAAACAGCTGCTTCTTTGCCAGCTGACAAGATGTTACACTTTGTCCATAGTGGGCGCTGGACACTGAAGCAAGAAGGGGCTCTTCTCCCTGCCTCCTGTGTACTCCCCCTAGCAGGCTCCTGCAGCCCGCAGCACCTGACAGCCACAAGCTTCCCCAGCACCTTCTTAGGAGATTTCATAGAGGCATGCTTCTGGCAAGACATTCCCGTAAACAACTGGCATCTTAGCATGGACTTCTGGAAAGTTTCAGAGGATGGATTTTCAGAAAATTCCACCATAGATCACCCCAGGGACTTCTCTGCCCTTCAGGGAGCCATGATCACACCCTCTCCAATGAGAGGGATCTCAGCTCTGGGTAGACCTCTTTCTGATTGCTGTGTCTTACCTCAGGATCAGACCACCACTTAGATCTGCTATTCCAACTCTATATACATCTCTTTAATTCTTACTGAGCAAGCCCTTATTATGCCAATCCCTTGTGGTAGGCTGTAACTCTTTGCACTGAACTTACCCTGTGAGATGATTGTGTGATTTCTATCTCTTGATTGGACCTGATGACCACACAGGATATGGCACCCAGATGGCCATTTGTAGGTTGTATCATACAGCATGGATTAAATAAGAAAGCCAATTTACAAACATAATTCATTAAATACTGAAGGTACCAGGAAAATGTACAGAAATTTTAAGAAAGGAAAAGAACTGTATTAAAATTATAATACTCAATGTATACTGATAACATTTGTTATCTGATATATCCTATCTTATATCTCTTATAATTGCAGAATTCAAATGTGACTTCAGTATTGCGACTTTAATACAGTTTTTTTTTTTCTTTTTGTAACTTGTATATACATTTTTTGGCACCCTCTGTATGTTTAGACTTTTAAAGTTCACATATGTACTCAGTACATTTAATATTTTTTACAAGCGCTTAAATTCCTGGAAGGACAATCTTAAAGTCCTAATGAGCAAAATCTTCCCAAATACTTAAGCACTCCTTATAGAACTAATAAGTTAAATTTATAAATGTAGGAAATTTCAACTTTTTGTAAGTATTCCAATTTGTTTACAATTAAGTTAAATTTTTATAAAGCATTCAACTTAAATTATAACTCTAAAATCAATTTCTGATTTAAATTTGGCATCAGAAGACAAATTTTCAGATTTTTTCATGGGCCAGGGTTATCTTACACACTTTAAATGAAGACAATTGGATTAACTTGAATTTCGTGGAATGCTATTCAGCCATAAAAAAGATGGAGATTTTACATCTTTTATGTTTACCTGGATGAAGTTGAAACACATTCTTTTTAGTATAGTATCACAAGAACAGAAAAATAAATATCCAGTGTACTCCATACTAATATGAAACCAACATATAAACAATTACATGCTCATATGAACAATAAAACACAAATACAGTCTAGCAAGGGGGCAGGGTGAAGATTCAGAGGGGAAGAGGAGGGAAAAGGACTGGAGGGAGGAGGGAAGGAAGCTGGCAGGTCTCACCTAATGTGCACATTGCAAAGGTGTTCAGCATCCCCCCTGGTTGAGGGGCTCTTTTATAATGTGAACTTTATCTTGGAAGTGTGAACAGTATAACCTAAAAATTTGTGCCCTCAAATTAAATTGAAATAAAAAATTAGAACTTTGGAAAAATGTACACAAAATGAAGAACAGAAATACACACTAACAGGAATGACTTTCAGAAGAATAATTGTGATTGAAAAAAGTGAGACCTGTTCTCTAAAAATAGCCAGGCATTATGGTGGGGCCTGTAGTCCCTGCTACTGGGGAGGCTGAGGCAAGAGGATCTCTTGAGCCCAAGAGTTTGAGGTTGCTGTGAGCTATGAAGTCACAGCACTCTGCCTAGGGCAGCATAGTGAGACTCTGTCTCAAAAAAAAAAAAAAAAAAAAAAAAAAAAAGATGTGAAAAAAGGAAGTCATTAATAGCATATGATTATATACACAAAATGTATAAAAATAGGAAAATAAAACAATGTTTCAAGGATATATGCACATTTAATAAGACTATACAGGAAGCAAAAGGAGGAATTAACATAAAATTCAAGGTGGAAGTTACCTTGGAAGGAGAAGAATCAAAAGAAGAATGCAGAGGGAAACGTAGTGGGGTTTTAGTAAACAAATGATATTCTATTTCTAAAGCCAAGTGACAGGTATGGTAAATTTTTTTGATGGATTTTACAATAGAAGAAAGCAAATGAATATAAATATATGAAAAATCTTGATCAGGATAAGTTATTTTATATATGCGCTCCCATGTTGATTATAGCTTTATTCGCCAGAGCCAAGATATGGAACCAACCTTAGTGTACATCAATGGATGAATGAATAAAGAAAATCTGGTGTATATATATGTAAATACACACACATAGTGTGATACCATTTAGCCTTAAAAAACAAGGAAATCCTGTCATTTGCAGCAACATGAATGAAACTTGAAGATAGCCATACAGATAAACAAAATACTCATGATCTCACTTACATTGTATATAGAATCTAAAAAGTTAAATTCACAGAAGCAGAGAGTAGAACGGTGGTTCGCAGGGGCTGGGAGTGGGGTGGGTGTGGAGTACATGATGGTCGGAGAATGCAGAATTTCAGTTAGATAGGAGGAGGAAGTTCAGGAGATCTATTGTACAACATAGTGACATTACCAGTGTTAGTAGCAATGTATTATATTTTGAAAATCACTGAAAAAAGACTTCAACTGTTCTTATGACAAAAAATAAGTACATGAAGTAATGCACGCATGAACCAACTCAGTTCAGTCGTTTCACAATGTACACGCATTTCTTTATTATTATTTTATTGTATTTTTTGGGAGTGAGCATAACTTTGTGTCTTTTCTATTACATAGATGATTTGCATGAATTTTAGAAACTTCAAATAATACAAGAAAATTTTATAACAAAAAGAAGCCTTCAACTTATTCAAATTCCCATCAGTCCTAAGTACCTAGTAACCACTTTGTATTTTGTTTTAGTTTCTATTTTAAGTACTTTTTATTTTTTAATTTCAAAATACTGCAGTGGTATGAACTTTTTTTTTTTTTTGAGACAGAATCTCACTATGTTGCCCTTGGTAGAGTGCCATGGTGTCACAGCTCACAGCAACCTCAAACTCTTGGGCTAAAGCAATTCTCTTGCCTGATCCTCCCAAGTAGCTGAGACCAAATGTTTCTGGTTACATGGATCACTTTTATAGTGCTTTAGTCTGGGCTGTATGTTTGCATTATATGTTCCATTAACATAAACATCATATTTTTTCGTAAATGAATATCTAACTTCTGAATGACATTGAAGTGTTAACTATTGTGACAGAGACTGCCTATTTTTCTCCTCCTAGATGGTAACCAGAAAACATTTGCCAATTCCCTTGCAACTGGATTTGACCACATGACTACATTTGGGCCAGTAGAATGTAAGCAGAAATGATGCACACACTTCCAGGCTCATGGAGGAAACCTATGCTAAAAACCGCCAAGGTAAGATCATCCATGACTTGCTCCCCTCCCAGGTGACTTGAATGGAGATGACCCGACAGCATAATATGGGAGTCCAGTTGAAAGCAGTGAATGGTGCCTTGAGATGGACAGAGCCTGGGTCTCTGTGATAGAATGTGCCAGGGAGCCTGCCTCATCAGACCACCTGCACCATCTGATACCGTTGAGTATATGGGGGAGGCGCCTATGGCTCAAAGGGGTCAGACATCGGCCCCATATGCTGAAGGTGGTGGGTACAAACCTAGCCCCAGCCAAAAACTGCAAAAAAATCAAAATAAAACCCCCCAAAACAGCTATATGACACTTCCAAGATGTTAGAGTTTATCTGTAACTGCCATTACAATTTACCCCAACTAATACCAAGAAAGCTATTTAAATAAAAATTGTGGTGGGGAGTCTACAATTGGGTGTCTTTTCTTCTCCCTGGAGAATAGGCCCAACTGTGTTCTGTCTACACAAGCTGGCTTGGGTGTTCTCTAGGGAAAAGAAAAGAGACACCCCATTGAAGCTTCATTATTCTGTTAAAGAAAATAGAGCACAACTCTGCTCATTTGCTGCCTAATAATCTTTAAGAACTATGGCAAAGTAGTCTGTGCCTAAAATTATAGTGTTAGAAACTATAAAAGGTTCTGAGGAGACAGTATTTATAAAAGTGCTTGCCAAAGTGGAAATACCCCACACACAAATATGGCATTAGCTTTAGTAGTATCAGCATTATTGGTATTATTAAACCTAGAACTCATTAATCCAAAAAGCCCTGTACACTCCCAGAAGAAAGATGATTTGTTTTGTTTAACTGCACAATGAATTTGGCTTTTCTCCTTTCCCATTAGAAATAATCCATGTTTGTCTTGAGATGGAGAATATTGCTAATCATTACCCATGATCTTCATGGTACCTCTCTACCTTTATGCATTGAGCTGGGGCCGCGAAACTAAGTCCCGCTAGTGGATACTGAAAGGAAGTCTGCATTCTTCCTAATCTGGGGCACAGAAGAGTGGGTGTGCCTTCTCCATACACACTTTCACTCTTCTGGCCAAGAGGCTGGGAACAAAGGATTCTGAGATTCTGAGTTGCAAAATGGAAATAGCCTGGTCCCCCAGCCAGGGCTTGGATGACAGCCATGCAGAAGAGTCACATGACCCACGTTGGACTGTGCCATGAGTAAGCAATGAACACTAATTTTATTAATCCGAGGAGACCTTGGGCTTTATTTAATGTGGCAGTATCCTGATAAAGAAAAAAGATTGCAACATGCTAAGACAAAGGAAAATAGTAAAAGAGGAACAGGACTTAACTAAAACACTAGGGGAAAGAAGAACCTAACTAAAAAGGCCCATCTCAATCTTCCATGTACGTTGCTAAAGAAATCTTTTGTTGTAAACAGCAAATGAAGGTGCAAATCCCAGCCCTTTTGAACACTTGTAGGAGCCTTTTAACCTTTCCTAGTGACTAATTACAAAATTGTCAGCACAGAAGCCAAAATGGAAGGGTTTCAATTGTCACACGCAAAGGCCTTATTTATTTGCTGCGTCTCTGTGGAAGTCTGAGAATTGAGCACTGAAATGATTAGAGAATTTTGTGAGTCAGTGTGGAATTACCAATGATTTCTTTCTAGCCCAAGGGAATCGATGCAACTGCAAAAGAGAATTAAAATACTTTATTAATTTTGCTAACATAATTATCATTAAATATTATCCATACACCAGCAATGATATATGCAGTAATGTATTACAGGGACAGTAGACGAGAAAAAAAAAAGCTGTGTTCAGATTTAAAAGGGTATAGCTATTCTCTAGTGCAGGAACTTTGTATTGTATTTGTTGAAGAAATCTCTTCTTTTCTCAAACTCTACTAAAGAAAATCTCTTCTTTTCTCAAACTCTACTAAAGATGAAGGAAGCTAAGAGAAAGAGTACGTTGAATGCAAACAGCTACTTTGCTCACCATAAATGTTGAATGCTAGCAAAGAAAATATTGAAAAGATGATGCTGCGTATGAATAAAACAAGTTTCTCTACTTCCCTTTTCTCAAACCTTTACCCAATACAGCATAGGCTTGAAGGGTTTCTTCTGAACAGTTTTCCTTTACTGACTTTTAATTTTTCTGTCAATAATCAACAAAGCCTCATTACTAATTTATTTATTTATTTTTAAATAAATGTGTACATTTATTTAATGTACGCATAAATGTGTACGCATTAATGCGATCATGGGGCACCATACACTGGTTTTATAGACCATTTGACACATTTTCATCACACTGGTTAACATAGCCTTCCTGGCATTTTCTTAGTTATTGTGTTAAGACATTTACATTCCACGTTCACTAAGTTTCACATATACCCTTGTAAGATGCACCACA
>CAUYPK010155964.1:0-18518 GCA_963574355.1 Loris lydekkerianus
CAGACTGGCTCAGGAGTCCCCATGCAGACTGGCTCAGAAGTCCCCATGCAGACTGGCTCAGGAATCCCCAGGCAGACTGACTCAGGAGTCCCCATGCAGACTGGCTCAGGAGTCCCCATGCAGACTGGCTCAGGAGTCCCCCATGCAGACTGGCTCAGGAGACCCCATGCAGACTGGCTCAGGAGTCCCCATGCAGACTGGCTCAGGAGTCCCCAGGCAGACTGGCTCAGGGCTCCATGCAGACTGGCTCAGGAGTTCCCATGCAGAGTGGCTTAGGAGTCCCCATGCAGACTGGCTCAGGGCTCCATGCAGATGCCATCCCCATCTGATGCTCTGTGCCTGGCTCTATGGCCCTGGCCATCCACAAACAGAAGACTTTCCTTGGAGGAGGCTTTGGGACCACCCTTAGGGCTTCCCACAGACTCCCATACAGTTGGGAGTGTTTGCTTTGCCTGCAAGGGAATGTTCCAGAAAGCTTTTAGAAAGATGTGTTATTTCCCGATTCTAGAGAGTCCCAAGACAGAGGGAAGGGCTTAGCCAAAAGTCAAGTCTGCAGAACAGTTGGGAGCCCCGGGTTTGGTAGTACACTCATGTACTGGGGCAGAGTACTGGACTCCATGGCCTCTGTGTCTTAGGATCTAATGAGAAAGGAGCCGTGCAGGGCCCTTGGCCTCTTCCCTGGTTTTGGGGCCCCATGATCCTCTCCAGACTTTTCCCTGGCACAGGCTCTACCTACAGGGGCCTTTGCTGCTCCTGCCTGCCCTGCCGGCTTCAGCTCCCAGAGCTGGAAGGGGATGCTGCAAGGCCTTCACACCCCGAGAGGTTTCACCAGGGTCACATCCCTCGCTGGAAGGGGCAGGTTCCCAGCCACAGCCAGACTGGCCCAAGGTTGGGAAAACCTATGTCCCCTGCATGCCATCAGGACCCTCATGTCTCTTCTCCAGGCCCTTGATAGTCATCTCAACCCTCGTCAGATGCTGTAGGGAAGAAAGCAGGTCGGTACAGAGACTCCACCTGCCAGGAGGGGCTCTGCGTGCAGGGACCAGGCATGCTGGGTGGGTCCCTTTAGCATCGGTGTTACTTCATGTCTCCCACCTGGGGAATAAGCTCCAGTCTCTCCCACTCCTAGCAGGGGCTGGTTGGGATTGCTTTATGGCATCTTCAAGGCCAACACAGGGATGCCCTGTTTGTTGTGGCTAGTTGAAATCAGGTACTGATGTCACTGGTGAAGTCAAGCCAGGCCAGAGGAGGCTGAGGTCTGTGGAATTGGCTGCTCACAGCTTCTGCTCTAGGAGTCAGGGTCATGAGTGGGTGGTCTCCTGGCAGGCCTGGGTTCCAGCTTCAGCAACCAAGGAAGACGAGAGATGACTGAGAGAGTCACATGAGGAGAACGGTGCTGAGGGACTCTGCGTGCAGCCTCTGTGTGCCCTCAGGGCACAGCCTGCCCAGACCTTCTCTTTCCCCTGTGGTCACACTCAGACAAACAGGCTCTCCTGTGCACTCCCTACACCTACACACCTACACACTCATTCACACTCAAAACCAGGACAGTCGAGGGCCCTGCTCAGGTATGGCCTGCAAACAATCCCAGGAATGGGCACAGCTGGAACCTTCAGGCAAGGATGGCTTGAGAGCTTCCCTGTGGTGCCAGGGATGTAGCTCAGAGGCCCCTAAAGTTTGTGGAGGGAGTAGAGGCCCCAGATCACAGGACAGGAGGACAGCTTGATGCCCTGAAGGAGACAGCCACCCTGAACACTAGGAAACTGTGAGGAAAGGTCTCTGCAGCCCCTGCCCCTGGCAGCCTGGCATCCTCAGCCCAAGTGGAGGCTGGAGGGGACAGAGGCCCTGCTATCCCAGCTCCTGCTTGGATCCAATCGCCAGCTGTGTGAAGACAGTGATCCCTGCCACAGCCTCTCCCTGCATCCTCTAAGGAGCAACAACAACTACCTTCCACCATCGCCATCACCACATGCACCAGTGACGCCTCTGTATTTCTTAGCATGGAAAAAAATAAAACTGAACATACATGCTCACCTCCAGACTGTGTGTTGTGCTGCTGGGGCAAAGGGGGCTCCTAACAACTAACAAGGAGAGTGGTCACTTGGCCTGTGGGCCCAGGACTGGGGCTGGGAGCCAAGCACCAGGGAACCTGAGCCCCAGGGCCAACTGGAGGTATTCTTCTGGGGAGATGCCATTTATCATCCCTGGGGCTCAGCCTCTCTAACCTTAAGGCAAGTGAGTAACGCTAGTTCCATCTTCCCTAGCTGTTCTTTCTGTGTAGATCTCAGGCCTGGAGAGAGCAGGGCAGGTAACTGGCCCTTGTTGACTACTGGCATGTGCTGGACACCTCACACTTTGGAAGCCACATGGTAGTCCTATGGGGTCACTAGTACTCTTATCTCTGGGTTCAGATTGGTAAACTGAGGCTCAGAGAGGTTCAGGGACTTGTCCAAGGTCATACCATGCCTGGCACACAGAAGGTACTGAATAAATCTTGGTGAACTGACCCAATCCCTAGGCTTGTCTGGTCCCAAAGTCAGCTTCTTGCTGCCTTGCTTTGCTGTGCAGAAAGAAAAAGCCCCACAGGAAGGGAGGTGAGAGGCAGTTGTCAGGGGAGAGGTGGTGGTGGGGATTTGTTTTCCAGCCTGCAGTGCCAAGATGGCAGGGGGCTGAGGAGGGTAGGGACGGTCTTTGAGAAGTGTGCTCTGGGGCAGCACCTGTGGCTCAAAGGAGTAGGGTACCAGCCCCAGATACTGGAGGTAGTGGGTTCAAACTCAGCCCCAGTCAAAAAAAACTGCAAAATAAATAATATATGTTTTTTGTTTTTTTTTAAAAAGAGAAGTGTGCTCTGGTGGCGAGTACCTCTCCAGGCCTTAGACAGCCAGTGTGCTAATGCCAGGGAGCTGGCCATTTCTTGTCCTTTAACTGCATTTCTGGCCGGTGACGGTCATATTTCTGTGAAGTTTTCTGTTTTGGTGCTGCATCGTTGGGGTGTTGTCAAAGACACTTTCAGCCCCACTTAGGGGTCTGAATTAAGATTAAATACCACCAGTGCAATGCCATGAACTTAGTCAGGTGAGCCGTGACTAAGTGCCATGAACACTCAGGTGAGCAGGCCCCTCTACACGCACCATCAGTGATAGTCACACCCCTTTAGTACCCAGCTTGGTGGCCTGAATGCTTCTTTGCCATCATTTGTCAGATATAACCCAATTTCAGAAATTTACAAGATTAGAGGGAGGATGTGTGTTTTGGAATCAGGGAAAGGTTGGAGCTCTCGACAATGCAGAAGGCTTCAAATGACAGAGGGCTGTGCAGCTGGGACAAGGCCTTTGGCTGGCCATCTGTAAACAAGGTGAGGACCTCTGCAGGCCCACAAGCTCTGCACGTGAATGGCCATGTCTTGGAACACAGCTGGCAGCTCCTCCCTTCCCAGAATTTGGGAAGTTCTGGGCACCCAAGGCTCACCCCGGACTCTGCTCGCTGCTCTCCTCAGCTCTACCCCTCCCTTCCCTTCCCCGACACAAGACAGGAGACACTCCTGAGTGCCCAGGAACCAGGAGCACTGGTCCCTGTTCCCACCCTGTCATGCATTGGCTGTGTGGTCTCAGGTGGGCCCCACCTCTCTCTGGGCCTCAGTCTCCTCACATAAAGGAATGAGCAGGTGTCTCAACTCTGTAGCACATGGGAATCACCTGAGAGCTTTAGAGAATCTGAAGTTGGTGCCACTCCTAGTGAATCTGTTTTAAAGGGCCTGAGTGTGGCCTATGCATCCTGATTTTTAGGTTTCCCAGGTGATGCCAGGGGTCACTCAATGCAGGGAGCTACTGGCCTGGACTCCAGAGCCTCGCTGCTCAGAGTGTGGTCCTTGGACCTTTGGTGTGGGCCTCACCTGGGGCTGCCCAGAAAGGCAGCCGCTCAGGCCACACCCTTACCTTATCACCCTGGGTCTTCTCTTTAACAAGACCTTCAGGTGTTTATATGCAATTTAAAGCCAGGTGAGCTCCGGTTACTGCCCCCTCTGCTTTCAGGCACTGCTCCCTAGCAGAGGGCCAGCTTTGCCACCATCTCAGAAAGGGAGAGCCACAGAGCCCAGTGAAACTTTAAGTTTAGGCCTTAGCTTCTCAAGAGGGTCCTTTAACTCCTCTCTGTAAAGAATAACCTTTCCTTCCTTCCTTTCTCCCTCCCTCCCTTCCTTCCTTCCTTCTTTCCTTCCTTGGTTTAAGCTGAGAGAATCCAGACAATACTGAAAAGCCAGAAGAAGGACAAGAGAAAGCCCAGATTAGTCTGGGGTCTCACAGCAGAAGAGGCCTGCACCCCACCTCCCAGCACGTTCACCCGTGAGGCTGCAGCTCGGGTGGAGAAGGCGCCTTGGGTGTGTGGATTAGAGGAAGTCAGAGGGTTGGGGTGGGTGTGCCCCAAAAGTCCAACTCCCCAGGAGCTTCTGGAACCCTCCCAGGGTGGAAGAAAGCCAAGCAGGCTTCTTAGAGCTGCTTTGATGGAAACTTCTACTCACAACCAAAATTAACACATTAGGTTCTCCTGAGTCTCCACCCCCAGACTCTAGGCCTCAGGAAAGGAAGAGGAGGAGGAAGGGACCTTGAGAAGCTGTGATGCCTCTTGCACCCCCATCCTGGAACACGAATTCCTACTCCCTGGACTGGCCCAGTTTTGTACGGTGCCCTTGTGCTGATTGCAAAATGCCTCCTCCCACCCCCACAGGAAGTATGAAAACTGCAAAAATCTTCCCTTCCTGAGGTGTTCACAACCCAGGTGTCCAGCCAGGTGTGCTGACAGCAGCTGGATTTCAGGGGCCCCAGGCACCACCCGAGCAGGGCACAACCTGCGTGGCCTTCCCAGGCAGGCCTGCCACTGTGCCCAGTTAGCCAGTCCTTCCCAGCAGCTGGTTGTAGAGCTGGTCAGCTGGAAGCAGGGCCCGGCCCGAGTTTCTGCCTCCTGCATTATTGATCTGCTGCCTGGTCATGGGCATGAATAATGCATCAGGGCAAGGAAGCCCTGAGGATGCAAGCTGGAGGCCCTGGCTCCTCCCGACTTGCCTCTCAGGGTTTATTCTCTTTGCTTAATGGGCTTCAGAGGGGGAGGCTGTGCTAAGAGTCAGGTTTCTCCTCCCGCCCACACGGCAGGCCTGGGAATGGCCACGCAGGTTTGGGACTGTAACAACCCGGCCTTGGGAGGATCAAGCTGTCTGCAGGCCCCAGCCCCAGGTGGCTGTGCTTTTGGTTACCTGGCACTCAGAGTCAGGTGGCCTGAGTCCTTTAACATCTCTGAGCCTCCTCTTCTTGTGCATAAAACGGGAACAATGCTATTAGGTGAACTGAGTTAGGCAAGGGAAGAACCCAGCATCATCCTGACCCGCGGTGTGAGTTTAATAAACATGGGTGTTAGTGTTGTCGGTGTCATTTATAATGAATGACGGCTTCTTCCTTGTGCCAGGCGCTTGGGAACAGGGAGATTGCTGGGAGGCTGACAGGACTGCTTGGGGTGGAGGTGTGGTCAGAGCTTCAGGGCGGTGGGTGTGGGCAAGGGTGGGTGATGCCCCATCTGGGTGACTCTGGGTGGGGCAGGAGTAGAGGTGGGAAGATGCCAAAAGAATTATTGAGAATCTACAGTGATTTTCCCTCCCTGATCAGACTTCCCAAACTACAGTCTCAAGGGTCTGAAAACCAGCTGTAAAGGCAGTGGAACACCAGGCACAGAGCTGGGGGTGGTGGTGACTTGGACTCAGTTCTATTCAAAAGGGTCATTTAGCACTTAGTTATTAAGGGTAATGTAGCAGGTACGATACTCAGGGAAAACTCAAGCGTGTGAGAAATGTTAACTTCTTCATAACCAGATTTGATTTCTCCTTTGCTCCCATTCTGCCAGGTGGCAGGAACTTAAGTTCAGATTCCCTCCCCTCTTCCCCGAGAGTCACAATGCAAACTGGAGGCCCCGGCTAACGTGTCAAGGACAGGAGTGGCAACAACCTGGTCCTTGCTGTTGTCACCAAGATGTTCTCATCCCATTATCCTTAGTCCCTGTGGATGGCTGCTGGATTGACCTTTGGTCCCCCACCTATAGTCCCAGCTCTTGCTCCATTACTGCTCTGCCCCCTCATAGGTTCAGTTGCTTCTTCCTGAATTCATTAGGAAATATATTTGGCTGAGCACAACAGAGGTCCTCCAAACATTGGTGTATATAAGATTTTTTTTTCACTAGCAAGAAGTCTATAGGGAGGCAGCCCAGAGAGGTGCAATGCCTCCATGATGTCATCATCCATGTCCCAGGCACCTTTAGTCTTCTTCCTTCACCACCCTGGCTTAGGCCACTAGATTTTAAGCCTTCCACCTCATGGCCACAGAATGGCTGCCATAGCTCCAGCCATTCCAGGTAGCGAGAAGGAAGAAAGAGGAAAGGGCATGAAGGGATGTGAAAGCTGAGTAGGTTCCCTTTAAAGGGCTTTCCTGGAAGTCCCATCTAGTAACCTCAGCTATTCATTCTTTGACAACAACCACCCATGTCACATAACCACCCCTAGCTACAAGGAAGGCTAGGAAATACAGTCTGCTGGGCACACTGATGCTCCAAGGAAAAACAAGGTTTTATTTAGGAAGAGAATGTATTCTGAATAGCAGCTCGTATTTC
Organism: Loris lydekkerianus; assembly: GCA_963574355.1. Classification (NCBI taxonomy): domain Eukaryota; kingdom Metazoa; phylum Chordata; class Mammalia; order Primates; family Lorisidae; genus Loris; species Loris lydekkerianus. The sequence continues at coordinate 6,646 of CAUYPK010155964.1, forward strand.
AACTAGATTTGAAATATCAAGGTATTAGCTAGTTCATTTAAGAATTAAGTGTCAAGTTCTAGTTTAATCATTGAATGGCTGTTGAATGCTGAAAGCATGCCAGATACTGAGCTGTTTTGGGAATTAACAGCCTAGTGTTGAGAGAGAATAAACAAATGAATACATAATTATAATATGTGTTAGGAAGTGTCCATGAAAACATGTGATGTTGGGTCTTAACACAGATAATGGAATCAGGGAAGCTCTCCCTGAGGGAATGACAGTGCCACCAAGTCCTGAAGAAGTTGTCCAGGTGTGAAGGGGTGAAGGTGTTGAGTGAGAGCCGGCCAATGGCAGACATGGGTCAGGGAGGCCAGCCAGTGCACCTAGCTCATGCCCACCAGAGATCGATCGCTTATAGGTAGATTAATGACAGTGCTGTGGTTGATTCATTGCTCATTGCCTGTGACAAACACCATTTAAAGTAGAAGGAAGGAAAATGGATCATTAGAATTGAAGTTGAAAACAGACATGGCCTCTAATTCAATGCAATCCTACAAGCTCTCACTGAATGGTGGGGTGGGCGCTGAGGGCAGGGAGGGGGTAGGAAATGAAACTCCAGCATCACAGAGCTCCGGGAGCCTCCAGGGAGGTGGCCGTGGAGAGTGCCAGAAGGGTCTCAGCCGGAAGCTGCCTTCTTCCCGCGAGTATATCTGCTGGGGCAAAGGTCACACTGGGAAGCGGGACGGCCGGGGGTAGATGAGACCTCGTGTCTGCCTCAGTTTGTACCTGTGTCTCCAAAGTTTCTCTACTTGTTTTTTTTCACTGGATGAAGACATTTCTTCTATAGATTTCTCAATTTGGCTTGAATTGTAGATTCTTCAAGGAAGTTGAGCAAGGATCCCCTTTTGCATAGTTGACTGTTAGAGGAAGAAGTTTCTGGGTGAGAGGAGACCCTGGCCGTCTTGGGACACTCTCAGGAATGCAGAGAGCAGGACCATGGCGCAAGAATGTCCCAGACAGAGGCCTCTGTCTGATGTTGCGATGCTCGACTCTCAGACGGCTCAGCCAAGTCTGCAGAGTGGCCCTCTTCCACAAAGACTTTTGTGTTCCCCAGCCCACGTGAGATTCATTCTTTAAATGTACCTAAAACAGCACACAAAACAACCTAAGTTATACACACCGAACTGTTGTCATTCACCCATGGGATGGGGGAGTGGGACTGGGTGATGCTAAAGGCAGTCTTTCAGATCTTATTTTATTCCATATACTCCATATCATCAGAACCTTACGGCAAGCAACTTTTATAATTTATAATTTAATTTTGAAGAAATAAGAATATAGGAGGGGGGGAGATGGTTCCCTGTAATCCATTAGCCGAAGCGATCAATGTGAATATCTGAGCATTTTTCTTCCAGGCTTTTAAAAAGGGATTGGTTTTTGATAAACAGCAGCAGTTGCTTTATGACAAGAGGGCTCGACTAAGTGCTCTTTGCAAGGTGCCTGGATTTCTAGAGCTTCTGAGTAGCCCGCCTCCTCCTCAGTCTCCCTCAAACCTGCCTCCTTTAGACGGGCCAGCCTCACCTCACTGGAGTGTGGGGGAGTGGGTCTGGAAGCCCTTAGCCGTTCTCTTTTGTCCCCGGGAATGACTAGCTCTCCACAAAAGCTCCCTTTCTCTGCGCCACCTCCAGGGCCCTTCCCAGAGGACTCATCTTCCTGATCTGTGCTTTAGATTTGGTTCTTGCTCATGGCTTTCACCCTAGAACTGAGTGCCCCATCTGTGCTCTTGCCTGCAGACTCCCTTTGCTGTAAGTCTAACCCTCGCCTTACGCCAAGTGGAGGCAGGGCCTCTGGCCCTGCTTGGTCTGTTGGGAAAACTGGATGCCTTTGGCACCTCCTCCTCTGCCTACTCAAGTCAGCCCTTTCCTCACTTGCTAAACCATTCCAAGGGCCTGTGATGCAGCAAGATGTCCATTTAAGGGACAGCATGGATGTTGGAAGGTCTGCGTGATGGAATTGATTTTTGGATCTAAGAATGGGCCAGTGTGATTTGCTTTCACCCCTAAAACAAGACCCCACAGTCCTCTCATAACCACCCCTCTGTTGGGGGCTTGGGAAGTCCTGGAGCATGGAGATCTCAGGGCACAGAGGCCCCAGGCCTGGCTGCCTCTTTCTGGTTGGCCCATAGAGGCATTCTAGGCTCTCAGCACATTCTCCAGGGAGGGGAACACACAGTTCCAGGTAGGGCCAGGCTGCCCTCCCAGGGGAACCAAGCTTGATGAACTCATGTTTTGATCACAGCCCATGGGAGCTGCTCTTGGGCTGGTTAAACAGGCAGGAGGTAAACACACATCCTAGGCGACCAAGACCAGCGGCTCCCCAAGCAGCAGGTTTAATTACAAGCGCAACATAATGACGACAGGACAGAAAGTGGGGGATATAGAGGGAAAAAAATCTCTCACCAGCCCATGGCCTCCATGTTTCCTCTGCCTGGGTGTGCACTTTCTCCCTCCCGAGTGACATTCTCTGGGGACATGGAGTGGTTTTATCTTCTTTAATTTCTTTCCGGTTACAAAATTAATACAGGCTCACTGTGGCAAACTTAGAAATGCAAAAGCCTAAAGATGAAAACAAAAACAAAAAAATCTCCCCAGATTCCATAGCCTAGCTGCTCTTTCCCATTAAGGGGTCTTATTTTCTTTTTCTTTTTCTTTTCTTTTTTTTTTTTTGAGACAGAGCTTTAAGCTGTCGCCCTGGGTAGAGTGCTATGGCATCACAGCTCACAGCAACTTCCAACTGCTGGGCTCAAGCAATTCTCTTGCTTCCGCCTCCCAAGTAGCTGGGACTACAGGCACCTGCCACAATGCCCGGCTATTTTTTGATTGCAGCCGTCATTGTTGTTTCGCGGGCCCAGGCTGGATTGGAACCCGCCAGCTCAGGTGTATGTGGCTGGCGCCTTAGCCGCTTGAGCCACAGGCGCCGAGCCGAGGGGCCTTATTTTCATTACAGCCCTTGCCACCCTCTGAAATCCCCTTGTTGATTTCTTTACTTGTTCACTTCTCTGTTTCTCCCCCACCACAATCTTCAGTCTGCATGTACTTAATTTTTGCTCTGGGACCGTGACAGGGCTTGGCACACAGTAGGTGTTTCACTGACTATTTGATGAATCCGGCAAGGTCTTGGCCACCCAGTTCATGCTATTTCATGCACTGGTTTTGAAACCTGAGATGTACTCATGTTCTTCCTGACCGTCAGGGTGTGGTCGGGGAGGTTTGGGAAGGCCCAGGCCCAGGCAGGACAAAAGAAGGCACGAGAAGGCAAATCCCACCCCAGGGAACCCTTGAGAGGGGCAGAGCAGGGAAGGGATGGGGTGTCACTGTCACCCCCCACCAGGTGACTATGACCTCATAACCCTCTGGGCTGTTAGCACAGAGATCAGAGAGGTTCATTGAACTCGGCAGCTAGTCAGCAGGGAAGTTAGGAGGGAACTGCAGGTACAATAATAAAAGCTCCATCTTTCAGAAAAGCATCAAATCAGAAATATGGATCACATTTTTGAAAGGCTTTTAATTGAAAAGCAGCTGCAAAGCACATTTTTGGAAAGCCTCAATGTCCTTTTCATTTAGATGTTGTTCTATCAAAAACCTGAGTTTGTGCTAAGAAAATGGATTTCACAAGATTGAATTCAACAAAAAGCTTTGGCTAGCTCATTAATTAACGGAGGCAAAGGTCTCAGAGAGTTTAAAACAGGGTGACCCTGTCTTTGTTCTTAAATAGGAATGTGGGGACTCGTTCCTGCTGTCAGATTGGCTTCAGTAAGAGTTTGCCTTTATTCCTCTGAAATATAAAGCTCTGTTTGCGAAACATACTTTAGATCATTTTGAAAACAGTATGGTGAAGATAGGAGATGGTAATAATTCATCAACAGTATATATTCATCACTTCAGGTAAATCTGTCAATTGTACTCGCTAACTATAAAGAAACTGTCCCTTTCTCTTGGTCTTTTTTTCTCCTAAAACTGCAAATATCTCAGAGCAGCTTTTGACAGGGTTGTGGACTGTTGATTGTCACTGTCAGATGTCTCCCGCCAGCAAGAGTTTACAACAAGGGAGCCTCCAGGTGGTTTCTGCTTTCTGATCCACAGGTCTGTCCCCCATGGGTTCTTTCCCACACCACCTCTGATGCTTCCAGTCTTTTTTCTGGTCACCCACAGCCACCAGCACTTAGCCAGAACTGTGTGTGCTAGGGATTTCTGGTATTGACCTTGTAGGCCAAGCCATCCTTTTCACGAGGCCTCAGATTCTCATCTCATCTCTGGGTTCCTGCAAAATGGTTCTGGGGCGTCTGGTCCTGAAAGTCTCCTGGAGTTCAGGCCTGGCCCCTTTGGTGTCACTGACTGGTTCAGCCACATCAAGTCCAGAATCCCTCCTGGCCAAGGATCCTCCTTGAGGAACTGAGGTCTCAGGTGGCCCGTGCTCCCTAGACAGAGTCTCCCCCGGAGGCCTCCAGTGCTCAGAGGCACCTCCCTGGGGCAGACCTTGGGGAAGCCAGGCACTGAGGATCAGGAGGATACTGGGGCCTTCAGGGAGGGAAAGCCACCTCCCTTGAGCTTGCTGCCTGCTGGAAGGAGGGATTCACTGATGTAGAAATTAAGAACACCTGCCTCTGAGCCAGGCATGGTGGCTCATACCTGTAATCCTGACACTGTGGGAGGATCACTTGAGTTTAGGAGTGGGAGATCAGCTTGAGCAAGAGTGACACCCCCATTTCTACTAGAAATAGAAAAACTGCAGGCATCGTGGTGGGTGCCTGTAGTCCCAGCTACTTGGGAGGCTGAGGCAAGATAAGAGTATCACCTGAGCCCGAGTTTGCGGTTGCTATGAGCTATGGCACCATGGTACTCTATTCAGGGTGAGCGAGACTCTGTCTCAAAAAAAGGAAGAAAGAAGAAAAAGAAAGGAAGGAAGGAAGAAAGAAAAGAAAAGAAAGGAGAAGAGAAGAGAAGAGGAAAGAAAAGGAACGGAACCTGAATCTGGGCATGTGGCAGGGCGTGTGACTGGAGAGCAAGCAGACGTGAAAAGGTCACCCCCCATTACTTATGGCTATTACAGGGTAGACAGGCAGAGCACAGATGAATTAAATCTACAGAAAATAGTATGTTCTCATTTTCACCCCAAAATTTCAGAGAGACTCACATTCAACTAACATTTATTATGTGACACTATTTATTAACTATGTGCCACTAATTTCACACACATCTCTTCAGCCCATGACAACCTGTTTTATTTATTTACTTATTTTTGAGACAGAGTCTCGCTATGTCGCCCTCAATAGAGTACTGTGACATCACAGCTCACAGCAACCTCAAACTTCTGGGCTGAAGCGTTTCTCTTGCCTCAGCCTCCCAAGTTGCTGGGACTACAGGTGCTCGCCATAACACCCAGCTATTTTTTGGTTGTAGTTGTCATTGGTTTTTTTTTTTTTTGCATCAAAATTTCTTATTGAAGTCTCCTCACCCCTTTAAAGCTAGATCTTTCTGTGGTAAAAACAGCACTAGGGACCTGGTCCAGGACAAAGATGAATTGAGTATCTTAAAATATAAAGATTAGTTATGAGAAAAATGGATTGAGTTTATTTGGGATGAGCAGATCTTTAGATTAGAAGAATTAGCACCCATACAATTATTATTGGTATTAATCACGATTCCTTGTAGTGCTGGACAGATTTCTAATGGTGACACTTGGAATCTTGTTCTTTGTACTGGTAAAGGAGTGAAAACGTGTATGTTTCATTGTACGTTGAATTCAATTTTTTTCTGAGCATAGAAGACTGTGGATTAGTAGATAGATTTTTTATGTAGAGACAGAGTCTCACTTTATTGCCCTTGGTAAAGCCGTGGCGTCACACAGCTCACAGCAACCTCCAACTCCTGGGCTTAGGTGATTCTCTTGCCTCAGCCTCCCGAATAGCTGGGACTACAGGTGCTTACCACAATGCCCGCCTATTTTTTGGTTGCAGTTGTCGTTGTTTAGCAGGCCCAGGCCGGGCTCGAACTTGCCACCTTCGGTATATGTGGCTGGTGCCATACTCACTGAGCTATGGGCACTGAGCCTAAAAATAAGAATTTCTATTCCTCAGAACCACCATTAGGAAAGGGAAGGAACAAGCCACAGAATGGGAGGATGTATCTGCAATATACTCATCCAACAAAGTAATTGGAGAAAAGAGAGATAGTCCTATTAACACTTGTGCAGCAACTTCAATGGGCATTACATTTAAAAAGATATCCTAATAGTTAATGAGCACGTAACAAATGCTTGACCTCATTTGTCATCAGGAAAATACAAATTCAGACCGGTGATGTAAGTATTGGTGAGGATATGAAGGAATCAGAATATTTATACATTGCTGGGGGGAACTGGTACCATTACTCTGAAAAACTATGTGGTGATATATTCTAAAATTGAATATATATGTAACCTACAATCCGACAATTGTGTGCTCCAGTATATATGATCGACAGAAAAGTGTACGTGCACGTCCCAAAATTTAGGCTCAACAATGTTTAGAACTACATAAACTTTAATGGTTCCAAACTAAAAATAGAAGTTACCTGTCTACAACAGAAAGACTAAGTAGGATGTGGGCGTTTGTACGATGTAATACTATAGGGGGGTGGTGTTTATCAAACTGTAGTGTTTACCAGGATCACCCAAAGTCTTGTTAAACTACTAATTGCCGAGTTCCATCTGTCTGTCCACACAGCTCACATTTCTCCCCCTGCGCTGCTCTTATCAAAGTTGAAGATGTCTTCTGATCAGCTCTTCAATCTTGTCTTTTCCCCCATCAACAAGAGAGGGGACAAGAGACGCCTGGTTAGTACAGACACAAAAATCTCTTCTCCTGTGTCAAGTCAGTCCTTTGCTGATCTAAGCCTTATCTCATATAACTCTGACAACATAATTAGCAGGAATTGACCATTAACAAGATTAATTGTGAAGTCACGCTCCTAGGCAGAAGTAGAGATGAGACTCAAACCCACACCCCTGAGCCTGGGACTGATGCTCCCTCCTGCGTGGCTGGCTGACCCTCACGCTGTCAGGCACGCTTGGCCTTTTCTCTGTTTCCAGGTGCTACCAAGTTCCAGGTCCAAAGCAAGGTGCCCTTTCTCCAGGAAGAAAATACAGCCACCAAAAGCTGGATAATTTTTGCCTGGTGTGAATATAGATGTAGTATTGTTCAGCTACATGATGCGCTTCTGGGCATTAAAAGCTCAGCCCTGAAAGGGGCTCCTTTAGGCAGCGTCTGCTGTATCTGGGGCTAATTGGCTGTCTGGGAGGTGGAGGCAACAGTAGTAATGTGCAACGCTGAGCTTTCAGCCTAATCCCTTGGAAAGAGCTGGGATACCCTGTTCCTCCATGGATCAGCATTTCTGAAGCAGCTGCTTCCAACTTGGGCAGAACCAGGTGTGGAAGTGGGGAGGGACTCTTAAGAGCAGCCTGTGGCTCGATGATATTCAGCACCAAGACCAGCAACCCAATACCCCACTGGAGGCCCAGAAGCCATAAAGCAGAGGTTCTCAGTGCTGGCTGCAGAGTGGAATCACCTAGGAAGTTTAAAAAATAAAAATAAAAATTCCAATGTCTGGGCTCTACCTTAGTCTAATTGGATCTGAACCTCTGGGAATAGATTCTGGCATTATTGTTGTTTCTGAAACCCTGAGTCTGCAGGTGATGCTAATAGGTGAATTACTGCAGTAATGAATCAGCAAAGAGAAGGTGGAGTGTTCCAAAGAACAGGTGGCGCTGGGGGATGCTGAGGCTGAAAGTGTAAAAGGAACCTTGCAAAGGAGGTCATTCATTTCTATGCCCTCTGCCCTGCTTCCATGATAACTATTCTTGGCCCACACTAAATGGGTGAGTGCTCCTCTCCCCACTCAGGGTTCATCCGCTTTGGCCTCCCTTCTTTTTAGATCCATGAGTTCAAGAAATAGCCTGGACATTCCTCTTGACAAGTTGGAGAGCTCCGCTGGGTCCAATTCATAAAACACACACACACACACACACACACACACACACACACACACACACCCAGAAAGAAACCATGAGGCTGCAAACATTAATAGTGGCTTGGCAGTTGGCAAAAGGTATCCTGCTTTCGAGATTTTTAAAAAGAAATGTCAAGTGTTACTCGGTTACTTATGAGACAAAAATTGGAACCTCTTTGCAGGCAAAAAGTAATAAAAGGTGTTGGTTTTATTTGAACAATTCGTTAATCAGGAGTTGGGTATCTGCGTAATGAAATGCAATGAAGCCATTGCAAAGCATGGCTGCATATGAAAAAATAATGGCATGAGACGCCGTGCAGGCTGTGTTACACAAAAAACATTTGGTCCCAAGACGTTATGATCCTGCTTTTGTAAAAAATGGACGTAAATGTTTAGGCATTTAAAACTAAAAGTATGCCAGTTGAGGTAAGAGAATTTTTATTTTCTTTATATTTTTCTATTTAATCTGTATTTTGTACAATAAAAGCACATCAATTTTTTTTTTTTGAGACAGAGTCTCACTATGTTGCCCTTGGTAAAGTGTTGTGGTGTCACAGCTCACAGCAACCTCAAACTCTTGGGCTTAAGCGATTCTTTTGCCTCAGCCTCCCAAGTAGCTGGGACTACAGGTGCCCGCCACAACGCCCGGCTATTTTTTGGTTGTAGTTGTCATTGTTATTGTTTAGCAGGCCCTGGGCCAGGTTCAAACTCACCAGCTCCCATATATGGTGCTCTAACCACTGAGCACAGGTGCCAAGCCAAAGCACATCAATTTTGGTTAGGTAAAAAATGTAGTTAAGAAAAATGTCAGGTGCTGAACCAATGAATTGATCCATAAAAATTTGCCATTTTCGACAGAGGACTGCAGGGAGTTTTAAGTTGAAATAAAATTTCATACCATAATCAAAGACATCCACATAACAACAACCTTATAGATCTTTCCCTGGAATAGAGAGCTTCTTTAAGGCAAATGTCCATGTTGCCTTGCAGTTAAATAGTAATCTGATAGAACCAAGCCTAGGAGATGAATTTTAGTTTATGTGAAATTTTTATGAATTAATGGGTTGGAGCAAAGAGCAGGACCAGAGTAGAGTCACAAAGAGGTTTTGGAAGATAAAGCATTTCTTGTGAACTCCCTATTGCTTCCTTAAGGGACATGGACTTGGTCAAGGTGCTCATCTGCCCGGGGTCTGCAAAACCACCCATACTGTGTCCTCTCCGGAGGCAGTGCTGGAAGCAGAGAGCAGGCTGTGAGAAAGGAAATTAGTGAGAGCCTTTATCAGAAACAAGCTGTCCAGAGCTGCTCTGGGGTTCTCTTTGCATAGGTCACCTTCAGCAGGGAAGACACAAGGAATTAAAAAAGCTGCAACCATATTCACTTAAATATAAATACCAAGTCCTCCTTGTTGGGGTCTCAGAGGAGCCAAGTCCCAGACATCGCCATTGCCAACTGTGCACTGCCATAAATGATTGAATACGATACGATGTACAATGCTCAAGCTTCTACTAATGGTTCGGTGCTCCAATTTCCTACCCAGTGTGGAGTTTCTGAAGTGCTCTTGGCTACACAGAATAGTCTCCATTCATCCATTAAGAAACATGCTTTCAATACTGATGACTTCAACACAGCCTACTTCTTTTGTTAAAAAATATAACGTAAATGATTAAAAAAGGTAGTCTATGCGGACTGAAAAATTAAAAGCCTTCTGCACCTATGACCTTCCCTCTGCTCATTCTTTTCCCCAGGCAATAACTCATAGCATTTTCTTGAATATCTTTCCCAATATTCTACACAGGAAACAAACAACCTATAAAAAGTGAGCAAAAATATATATTTTTATATTTTTATTTATTTATTTTTTAGAGACAGAGTCTCATTTTGTTATCCTGGGTAGAGTACTGTGGCATCACAGCTCACAGAAACCTCCAACTCCTGGGCTTAGGGGATCCTCCTGCCTCAGCTTCCCAAGCAGCTGGAACTACAGGCGCCTTCCACAACACCTGGCTATTTTTTTTTTTGCAGTTTTGGTCAGGGCCGAGCTTGAACCCGCCACCCATGGCATATGGGGCTGGCACCCTACTCCTTGAGCCACAGGCGCCGCCCCACCCAGCTATTTTTTGTTGCAGTTTGCTCAGGGCTGGGTTCGAACATGCCACCCTCGGTATATGGGGCTGGCGCCCTAACCAGTGAGCCATAGGCACCGCTCTGTCAAAAATATTTGAAGAGATATTTCACCAAAAAAGATACATAGTGACAAACACATGAAAAGATGCTCTACATCATTAGTCATTTTATTTTATTTTATTTCATTATTTTTGAGATAGAGTCTCACTTTGTTACACTCGGTAGAGTGCCATGGCGTCACCACTCACAGTAACCTGAAACTCTTGGGCTTAAGCAATTCTCTTGCTTTAGCCTCCCAAGTAGCTGGGACTACAGGTGCCTGCCACAATGCCCAGCTATTTGTAGAGATGAGGTCTTGCTCTGGGTGAGGCTGGTCTCAAACTCATGAGCTCAGGCAATCCACTGGCCTTGCCCTCCAGAGTGCTAGGATTATAGGCATAAGCCACCATGCCTGGCCTTATTTTATTATTTATTTATTTTAGAGACAAACTCTTTCTCTGTTGTTATGGCTGGAGTGCAGTGGTGCAATCTTAGCTCACTGCAACCTCAAACTCCTAGGCTAAAGTGATCCTCCCAGCTCAGCCTCCTAAGTAGCTAGGACCATAGGTACACACCACCACATCGTGCTAGTTTTTTAAATATTTTGTAGGATGGGGTCTCACTGTGTTACCCAGGCTGGTCTCAAGCAATGCTCCCACCTCAGCCTCTCAAAGCAAGCATCATTAGTCATTAGGGAAATATAAATGAAAACCACCACGATATCACTACACATTGAATAGAATGGTTAAAACTTTAAAAATGTATAGCAAATGTTGGTAAGAATGTGGATAAATTGGAACTCTTACAATCTATTGTACCATGGTACACTTTGGAAAACATCTTGGCAGTTTCTTAAAACATTAAACATACACTTGCTAAATGATCCAGTGATTCCTCTTGCAGGTATTTATCAAAGAGAAAAGGAAATGCAAGTCCACACACAGACATGTATCTGAATGTTCACAGCAGCTTTATTTGCAATGATCCCAAATGGGAAACAACCCAGAAGTCCAACAACAGATAAGCAGATAAGCAGACTGTGGTACATTCATGCAGTGCTATACGACTCAGCAATAAAAAAGAGCAGACTATTGGTTCCTACTACAACAGAGATGGATCTCAAAATGGTTGTGCCAGTGAGAGAAACCAGATCCCCCTGCAAGAGAGTACACATTGTACGATTGCACTTTATAAATTTCTAGAAGAGGGAAACTAATCTACAGAGACTGAAAGCCAACCAGTGGTTGCTTGGGGGACAGAGTGGGGAGGGGTGAAGGGACCGATGGGATTTCAAAGGGCCACAAGGAAACTTTGGGGATGGTGGACATATTCAGTATTTTGATTATGGTAATGGTTTCACGGGTGTACACATATGTCAGTTCTTTAGCAAATTGTTCACTTTAAATATGTATGGGGGAGGCTGAGGTGGAGCAAGATGGCCCCGTAACAGCTTCCCTGCTACTGGGCACAGTGTGGGGAGGTAAGACTCCAGGCATCTCTGGCTGGTGGGATCTGCCTATAATCATCCCTTTGAGGATACAGGGAGTCAGCAAGGGACTTCTGGACCCCAAGAGGAGGACAAAAACAGTGGAAAACTGGCAAGTGGTTGCATGTGTCTGATTGACCTAATCCCGCTGGCAGCCATAAGTACAAGCAGCGGTGAGACTGCAAACTGGAAAGTC
>CAUYPK010155966.1:0-37303 GCA_963574355.1 Loris lydekkerianus
TGTCTTAACACAATAACTAAGAAAATGCCAGGAAGGCTATGTTAACCAGTGTGATGAAAATGTGTCAAACTGTTTATAAAACCAGTGTATGGTGCCCCATGATCACATTAATGTACACAGCTATGATTTAATAATAAAAAAAAATAATAAAAATAAAAAATGAAAAAAAGTGTTTTTTGGGGGAATGTATATACAAACATGATTATAATTCAGAGCATACCCACATACCAGAGTGGTTTTCAGTATGTCTGAAGAACAAAGAAAAATTTGGGAATTTTATTAGAAAGAGATATGTTACATATTCTGGGGTTTTTTTTATTAAATCATAGCTGTGTACATTAATGTGATCATGGGGCACCATACACTAGTTCCATATTCTTTTCAAAGGAAGCTCATTGGCCCTAGCAAAGTTTTAGGGAACTGGCAAACTTTGATTAAAGAAAGACAGTAGTAGCCAAAACTAGTCGCAGAGTCGCAGAAGGTCATTTCAGCAGTTACCTGGGGCACTTATGAAAGTTTTAAAGTACACAAAAATTAAGAAAAGTAAAATCTGCATGGACAGAAACAAATGAAGCTCTTCCAGCAACGTGGATAAGCCAAGTAAGTTGAGTCTTGCACGGGTGAATCAGAAAGGATGCTATTGACTCTGTTTCTTAGACGTGAATATGGACCATAACACAGTGTGTCTTAAAACTCTTGTAGTGACCTACATTCTAGGTAAAACTGACCTTTGGGCTACAGTAGGCTCTTTCAGCGCCTGGGCTTGGGGATCATTCTTGGAGAAGGTGCTGTGTTCCCCAGAATGCTTTTCTCCCTGACTCTTCAACTTTGATTTGGTTGGATATGACAAGAAGAACCCAGTTTGTATAATCAAATTTCATTTTTTTATCTTTTTGATCAAGATCTTTCTCTGAAAGCATTCCTGATTAATCAACCCCCAATTATCCCTCAGTGCCCATGTGGACCTGTTCTGGTGTCTCTGTCCCACATTAAAAGGAAGTTGTAAGAGTCCATGTCAGGGACTCAAGCCACATGCGAAAAATAAAGAGGATGCAAGGAATAATTTGCGCTTGACAGATTTGCCTGGAGTCCAGCATTGAGTTTTATTTTATTAAAATAGTTTCATAGGTATTAACAATCATCTTGAGGCATTGGGTTAACAATCACTATCTCAGTGGAAGAATTGGTACTATAAAAATCCAATTGGCCAAATTTATGGGAACCCTAAATCTTCCTTGGCCTACATTCTTTTGCTGTTATTATTAAAGGTGCCCTGGTAAGACTTATTGGAGCCAAGAATCTTGGGGTTCTCATCTTGTATCATTGGGTTTTTACTTTCTCAAAGAAACATACCTGTACGTAGCAGTAGTAATAGCAATTATGTGTACGTAGACACCATCTTGCTAACCTAAGAAGTAATCCAGTGCAATCCTGTTATCTAATACTACTTTAGCAAGAAAATCTAAGGAAATTTTTTGGGCTTCAATGGCCTTAGCTGTGAAGTCAGCTGTAGACTCAATTGCTAAGCATAAATTATTGACTGTTGCTTTTAAGTGGCTAACTCCAATCCAGAGGGGGAAAGATCTAATAACTAAAGCTCATCCTGTTGGATTTATGTCTTTTGGTAAGGTATCTTTTTAACATGAAGATGTAAGTTAAGAGGTGTCAACTTACATTCATATTTTTTTCCTATTTCAAAATATTACAGGGGTAAAAATGTTTTTGTTACAGGAATTGTTTTTTCACAGTTTGAGTCAAAGTTACAAGTGTACCTTTCCCTGAATAGTGTGCATTCCTGTTAGGTATGAATTTGTTGATTAGAGTTGAATCCAGAAAAATCCTAGGTCACATTAGCCTTTTATTTTTTATTTATTGACACATGATGTTGCCCAGGTATATACTAACTGTTCAATCCCCCACTGAGAAAAATGTATCTCAACAGGGCACAATACGTAATTCCATGTGGTATACTGGTGTATTAATATTAAGAAGTGTCAGCAGTATTAATCCAAGAGTCTATTATTGAATTATTACATGGTTGGAAATCATCAACAATTGCAGGACCAGGACCACACATATATTTGTAACATGTCAATTTTTTCTCTTCAATTTTATTACTATATTTTTACTTATAAAATCTTAATCAAATTTAAAGTCATATGTGTGTGTGTGTGTGTGCCGTAAGGTATTATTAGGATAAGGTAGGGAATCTGAATATCTAGGTCCCAAAGCCTGACTTTATAAAATGGACTAGATACACAATTTGAACAGCTACATCAGAAACATTAATGACATCTGCTATGGGGTAGACTAAAGGGTCACTTGTATCGTGGTCACTGATCATGGTCAGTTGACAATGGACTAAAAAGTACAAGTTAGAGCAGAAAAATAAAGGCATATGAGAAGACAATAATAATAGAAGGCAAAGGATATATACTGTCTTGGTTTATGCGTCTTAGGATAGTAGTCTACTACAGATGTTATATACTTCAATTCTGGGTGAATTTTAGTTATAGTTATAAATCAAACTAATGATGTATTAGTTCAGTCATGACTAAGGACCTTTCACTTAATTTTGAGCCAATAATTTTGAGTTCAGTGGAACAGGGATTGGTGAGAAGGACTAGATGTGGGTCCTTCCAGTGGGGCTTGGCATCCTTATATAGGTGTCTTTTAGTAGACAATATCATCAGATTGCAGATCATGGTGCTTCAGAGGGGCTGGGGGGCATCCTTATGTAGCTGTCTTTAAGACAAAGTTATCAGATGGCAGATTATGGTGCTCCAAGTGTTTGTATCCCAGGAGAGCATCCCTCATCTCAATAATGCTTTTAGAATACTGGAGTATATCTCTGCTCATAAATGAGAGTCAAAAGTAGAGGGAGCCAACTGTACAAGGCAGCTTGTGATTACTTTAAAAGGTGAAAGTCTGTGGACCCCAGAAGGAGTGACTCTCAACTTTAATAATAACAGCAAAAGAACTATAGGCCAAGGAAGATTTAGGGTTCCCATAAATTTGGCCAATTGGGTTTTTATATTTCCATCTGTTTGTTCTACCAGGCCAGAAGCTTGAGGAAGGCGTACACAATGAAAATGCTATAAAATTGGGCAAACTGAATATATTCACTCTTTTAAACAACCAGGAAAGTGGGTTCCCTGGTCATTAAGAAGTTCCATGAGAATTCCACAGGTATGAATAATTCTTACTACATGGGTTTTGGTCACTGCTTCAGTTGTATTAGTGTTAAGCACCTCTATTTTATCTTTGTGAGTCTCCTTTACTAGATACAAAGCTGTATAAGAAATTATTACAATCACTTATAACAGCCATTTACAAAGATGGAGACTTTACATCTTTTGTATTAACCTGGATGGAGGTGGAACAGATTGTTCTTAGTTAAAGCATCACAAGAATGGAGAAGCAAGAATCCAATATACTCTATTCTAATATGAAGGCATTAGATGAGCTAATACAAGGGGTGGCGTAGGGAATGAGGGATGGGGAGAGGGGAGGTGGGAAGGGGATGGAGAGGTCACAGTGTATGGCACACCTCTTGGAGGTGGGACACAGTTACCAGAAGGACTTTAACTAACAACCACAATCAGTGTAACCTAATTCTTTGTACCCTCAATGAATCCCGAACAATAAATGAATAAATCCATAAAAAATCACTTATAAACAGACTGCCGTCCTACCTGCTCCCTCCAGCCCCCAAAGTTATTCTGTTTATTTAACAAATAACTCTTATTAAACTGTTGCATTTCTGTTGAGGCATCATTTTAAGTGGTAACAAACTCACAATAATGCTGGGAAATGAGAGAATTTTTCCATTAGAAGAAACATTTAGATTGTCTTTTGACCATAACCACTATTTTGTTATATAGACTTAGTGATTGAGTCAACATTCTCCAGATTCCCACTGATAATGATAATCTGCACACCTCATTCCTGCGCTTTCCCAGTCTTACAGAATTCTGTAAAGAAAATGAAAGTGAAACAGAGCTTTGTTCTACAATTGTAGAAAGTTCAGCTGTTTAAGCTTTACTTGTTCACATGGTCTCAGAATTGATAGTTCTTTTAAATGTATCTCCTGTATATTTGTAAATTATCTAGCAGCAGGTAATTTATTAACAAAGCCAATAGTCATAGTTCAAGCAACCTGGAAGGCTGTATCACTGCTAAACTAAAACTGTTCAATTTGTCAGTTTTGAATAAAAAAAATTAAGCCATCTTCAAAAGAATCAATAAAATACAGAGTAGTTAAAAAAAAAAAAAATGAAAAGGGCTCATAGTCTAACATGTCAATTATCTTATTAAAAGAAACAAAGAACCAAAATAAGATATAAACATTAAAAAAGCAAAAGTTGATTTGAATAAGGCCATGAATTTGAAAAACTATTTTGAGCTACATGGCTGGGTAAGATGTAGTTTGTTTTTCAAAAGCATCTCATTTGTTATCAGTTAATTTAATATGATTTCTTAACTAAATATCAAAGCATTCAGTGCTGTGTCGGTCCAAATGTAGGTTTATATACTCATTTTTAGCTTATTTCTTGTACTTTGGAGCATGCTGTAAGCATTCACTCCTTAAGGGCTTTATCTTACAAACTGTGCACCTATAAGATTTATTAGCAATAAGATAGAAAATTGAGCAAGTTTATACCATAATTTTGTAGAAAAAAAGAATCTGCTCAGTTCCATATTTCATCCATGAAAAACCTGCAATACGGGCAGTTTCGAGGAATAAATAAAAAGGAAATGTAAACCATTAAAAAAAAAAATACACAGAGTAGTCTAATTTTGGGGCTGTAAGAAGTCTTCATTTCCTTCAGAAGAGGGAAAAGGCATGAAAGCCCTTAGTAAAGTGCTACAGATCTATAAAATGTGCATTGTCCTTATCTATGTCAGGCCTCTCATTTCACCAATAACAGAACAGAAAGAAAGGGAGACTAAAAAGCTTCTTCAAAAGATATTGCGGCCCTTTCCAAATATCATCAGGATTGTCACTACCCACCTCCAGGCAAATCTCCGCTAACTTTAATCCATGATTACTAGTCTAGCTTCAGCAGATTCTTCTGGCCATTCTCTTTTAACTCAACAGCTGCAAACACCATTAAACAAGCCCAGAAAATATAAGAATGTGCATGAAATGAACATTTTTCAAATGTCCTCCAACTGCATATTTCTTATAAAAGAGATGAAAGAGCCTACTGAAGGCATATGCTATTTTTCTTAATCATGTGGACCAAATACTTTTAGATTCTAAGACATTGTTTTCTTTGATAACTAATAGTATTTAGATATTTAAGAGTCAAGATTAACTGCTCATCCCACGAGCTATTAAGAAAAACTAGTCAGAAACAGGAGAAAACAAACTTTGTTTTAATAGCTCAATGAAAAGATGACGTTTAGATAATGAAAGAGATTATGGTATTACTCCTTGGAGCAGTGGTTCTCAAGTGTGTTTTAGTCATGCATCCCCTTTCTTCAGAAAAAGGCCTTCCATAAAGCCAAGGGAAATTAAAGAACATGGAGCTTATCAGATTCAAGAGGTGAGTGGGGGTCCAGACAAAATCTTTATCTGAGCACAGCTTGAAAAGCATCCTGAACGATAAAGCCCAAACTCCCCAAACTGGCATTTGTGGTCCAATCTAGTCTAACTTCAACCTTTATTTTCAATCTTGAAGCTTCCTAAACAGAGAGTGTGCTGTAACTAGGATATAAAAGCAGCGATTTTCTAACTCTATGTAGGAAAATTAATATCACATAAGAAATGCACGAATGTAGTTGGATAGCAACTAGCATTGGCAAAAAGAGAATAGTGTAGAGGGACAAAAGACTTCATTGCTAGGCTGTGCTGTGTGAATTCAAGGACTGTCTAAGTTTCTGGTCCTCTGGAGACTCATTCTCAAACACAAGGGTAGTATTACACTTTTATCAAGGAGCTGAACAAAACCATTTTTTAAGTGTTTCTTCACACTTTAAGATATAGAATTCAATCTAACAAATATTTATTGAATGATTATGATTATTTCATGCTAATGTACAAGAAATATATTGATGAACAAGACAAGGTCTTACATTTAAAGAGCAAAAATATCCAATAAAAAGACATAAATACTGTTACTTTGTTCTTCTTCCAAATAATCAATATTTGCTAATTCACATGTGTTAGGATTGCTCCTTCTGGAGACAATCTAAAATCAGGTCCCTATTTCAAATGGGTCTTTTTCCCTGTCTCATATGAGTACTCGGGGATACCTCGATTTCATAGACATCAGAAATTTCCATATACTTTGGAAGTACATTTCTGTCCCTGATTCAGAATGTATGCTCTTTGGTATTTAAGGACTCACCAAGCTCCCTATGGTGGGAGTGAGTACATTTAGAGCCCCGTAAGTGACTATCCCACCACATAAAAAGGCTGCTAAGCAGTCAAAACAACATAGACAGCTAGAAAAGATTTGAAAGCTTGCTTGAAGAAGTAGCTTGCAACATAATGTGTAAGAAAGAAGTAATCACATAGGGATGCAGGAAAGGAGCAGAGCCCTCCAAGACCAGGCATGAGAAATGGGCTCAGGAAAGACTCACAAGCTAGAGAAGGGAGAACATGTGCTGAGAGATGAGGCTAAAAAAGAAAACAAGGCCAGATAATTCAGACGTTCTATGCACCGTGCCAAAGACAGTGGACTTCACCATCTAGTGGTAAGAATGAAGAGGGTTTCCACAATCTGATATTGGACAAAATCCAATTAGATTTGTGTGTTTTTAAGTCTATCTAATGTAGAGAATAGGACAAAAGAAGAAACTGCAGGCAGGAAAGCTCCAAATAGGAGGCAATTGCAGTAAAGCAGGACTGTTTTTGGTGACATTAGAGAGAGAAGGGCAGATTCAAGAGTTGTGAAGGAAGAAGTATTCACAGGAGTGGGCTTTGATGGAAGGTGAGGGTAGTGAGGGAGGAATTATGGATGAGGTGGAGGATCCCAGCCTGAGCCACTGGGAAAATGTGGGGCCTGTCACAAACGTAGAAAACACTCAAGGAATAACATATTTAAAAAAAATACAGAGTTCATAAATCCAGTGGATTGATAACATGTAGGATCTCTATAAATTGACCATCCAAGGGACTGGAAATAACTGGTCAACATATGGAAGTGGTCAACATGCAGGGCTAGGCCTACTGAATTGATATGTACATGTGGTGTCCATGAACATTAGGTCAACTTAAGGAGGTGGTCATTTGTGGAGGTTCTACTGTACTATTTTCATTTACTCACAACTAACACATTTAATCATTTCCAACTCATTATTTCTCTGTCTCACTAAAATCCTAATTAAAGAACTTCTGGTATTTTTATAAGGAGACCATTGCAAACAACATTCTTGTTCCCAGAGTGATTAAATCCAGATTAGCAGCACCCTTCACAGGGGAATACTGTGTATGGTAATTTTGTTTGCATATTCCATACACTAAATTAGCATGGTCCTGTGTAGTGAATCTTTAATAATCGTTTGATGACAACAGAAGAAAGACAACCAGTAACTGCTACCGTGGGTTTATTCTGTCAGAATTCTAAGCATTTTACAATCTTGATTTGCAAAAATTGAAACTCTGTCAGCACAAAAAGAGAAATGACAAACTGGGAGTGAGCAAAAAGGAGTCAAACTAGTCATCTGGATTGGCTTTCCTTTTACATATATTTTGTACCTGAAAAGTTAATAAGAGTTCTCTCCCCTCAGAAAATGTCATTATAAACCAAGGTTAGATAAGACATGGAAAAAAATGTCATAAGAGAAAACACAAAATGGGGAGAAAATCTGGCCTGCTCTGTCTTGCACCACTCCTGCTGGACTTGGTCTCCTTGGACTCCACCTATCAAACAAATTGATCCCTGACATTTTTGAGCACAGGCACCGCACAGCTGATGCACATTTACAGAAAGAGGCAGAGCAGAGGAAAGCAAACAGCATTCATTGGGTTCCTCCCATATGGGCTTTTATTTATAGACCTCATGAGGTCTTCCAATTAGCCTGTTAATCAACAGATCTTTGCAAAGGGTCACATTCCTGACAGTAGGTGTGACACTACAGAAGCTGCCAACAGAAAAGCATGCCCCCTTTTGATTATGATCTGAATTTCCCCCAGCTAGTAAGCACAAGGTAAAAAATCAGTCAAGCTGATGTATTCACCTCTTGGATTTCTCCCTTTCTATATCACCTTTCTTCCTGGGCATTTCCACTTACTCAGGGTTACATAGCACCAAAAGGTCTCTGTTCCTGAATAAGAGTTCAAAATCAAAGACAGGAACAAGAATAATATTTTTAGAGTAGTTCTGATTTATGCTTTTAGAATTTTTTTGTAAGAAAGTGGACTTATTCAGAGTCCCCTTATCAGTTGCCATGGTCCAAGGAGCAGTGAGTAAGGAATTTTTCTGGATAGACTCAAGGAATCTGTGAGGTACAAGAGGTGGCACCATCTCCTCCGGACTGAGAAACAGGCCTAGTGTTGATGGTGAAGAGAGATTCTGTGACCTCCTCCTCTAAGTCTGCTGTACATTTCATAAGCCCAAAACACTTTCTAATGCTAAATTAGAGAATGACAAAACTCTACTTACATTTTTTTTCCCCCCACAAAGTATCCATGGAAAGAGTGAGTCAGCAATGAGGTGACACATAATGCTCTGCCAGATCAGTCCTCCTCTTGATAAAAATTACCATCATATGACATAATCACAGCCTTAGAGCCTGAAACTTGATGGTCAGGTGTGATTGGCTGAATCATTGTTTCTGAAAATCAAGGAGCTTATTCATGAGGACAGAATCACTAGTGATCTCCCAATGCAGCACATCCCTGTGAAGAGAACATTGTAATTTCTCATAGGACAGGAGCCTGCAAACTTAGCCTTGGTGGTGGCCTTGGGATTTTCATCCTGATGTCTATTCTGTCCTTCAACTCTTTTTCATCTCAAAACTGGCTTTGTGTGAAGGTTCTTGTTTGAGCTTAACACTAACATGTTGATCAACTTAATGAGGCCCAGAACTGCTCCCCTGGCTACCTTGTATGTCCTCCCACTTATTACGGAACATGAAAAGTTAATTGTTTACTAACTTGCATATAAAGCCCTTAACGAAAATCACTGCCTACTGAGAGAGATATTTCTCATTTTCAAAGCAAATAGGTTTCCCTCAGCGTCAAGATGGCCTGATGGGAATTAGTTTCTCACTCCTCAGTGGCCTCTTCCTTTGGGGAAGAACCATTTACCAGATGCATTATCCTCTACTACTCCCCTGCTGAAAACACATGTCTTGTGAACTAAGAGCTGAGGCAGGACACCAGAGGAGAAAATGACAGGGAAATGCAGCGTAAGGCAAACCAAAGATTACAGAACAGGTAAATGGCTTTCTCAGCCCCCAAATGTCTTTCCCTGGAAAGCAATTTCGCTTAATCATGGTCTCATTTCAAAATGCAGGTCACGTGAGGGATGAGGGGAACAAAATGTCAATGTGACAGCGTGGCGTCTACCAAAAGGAGGAGAACTTTCTCCAAGGCAGTGAATTCAAGCAGTGGAAGAAAAAAAAAAAAAATTGCCCCATAGTTCTTCTTGTGAGTAATGGTATATGCTTATATTGATGGATGTTCCAGAAAGGGGGTTTTCCTTTGAGTTAGTGTTGGCTTGCCAATAGAACCGAGCATGGACAAATTCCTATACCAATCAACACAATGTCCTTAGTACCAAAGAATTTTCTCAAATAAAAGTCCCAGCTTTCTTTATATTTTCCTGGATTCAAGAAAAGTAGCAAGTAATAATTTAGCCACAGGCCACCAAACAAAAATCTGAATTTTTTAAGTTGGTTCAGATCCCACCTACAAAGGGTCGATTGATATCTCCTTCTATTGATATCTCTTTATCGTCATATCTGAACTAGGGCCATAATTGATAGCCACTTTCAGTTATAAACTGAAATCCCTTCAGTAAACTACCTTAAAAATGGCCAAGGTAAAAATTACCTCAGAATGTTTCGAAGTTACTTTCATACAAGACCTATTACATGAGCTAGTTAAGGATTCATGCCAGGATTGTCCTTTGATAAAGTTTCATTATTTCCTTATATTTATGGGGACCATAGTTACAGTGAGGGCTGACAGCTCTGGCGTTTTAACAAACTACTGCTCAAGTCCTGGAGAAAATGAGGACCTGAGAGATTTTTCCCCAGTCTCAGAGTGAATTATGAATCGGCTGACCTACACTAGCACAGCCTTAAACTTAAAAAAGAAAAAAAATTAAAGAGGCAGGAGAACTCGGGAATAAATCAGCCATCCCCTGAGGGCACAGTACAGGGATGAAACCTCACTGATGTCTTTGAGTTCTCCCAGTGTGACAACTAGGACAAGAAAGCTAGAAAGAACAAAGGCCATGCGAGGTAATACACATGTCTGCTCTGAATTTTAGGCTGTCACACCACAAAGCGAAACTGAGATTTGAGAGTGATCGCGTGTGATTTTTGTCATCTTAAAGGTTCTGAGTTGCCAAGCCAGCTCTATAGAGCAATTGTTTTTAACCAGGGTGTGATCAGAGTCACCTTGGATCTTTTTATAAAAAGCCAATTCCTATCTTTGTATTGCTGAAGGGTCAGTGGAACTGAAGTGAAATCTGTGTAATTTTTCAGAGCTCCTTAGAGGATGGAGAACCAAAAGTGTGGGGTCCGATTAATTTCCAGGTAGAAATTCTCTACCTTTAATGTGCTTGGGAGTCATCCCAGCATCAAACTCAAACCTCAGATTTTGTTAAAATACAGGTTCTCACTCAGTAAATCTGGGTTAGGGCTGAAAGTCTGCATTTATAACAAGCTCCCTTGTGACATGGATGCTACTGGTGTGGCCATACTCTATGGAACAAGTCAACAGGCCTTACACCCCAACTTCAAAAGGCTTCCTTCAGGAAAGTAGGCATGAGGCAGAGGCTGGGAGCCCGGTGCTACCACAAAATCACCTGAGGTATTTATTAAAAATAAAGACACCAGGGCCTCACTCCAAACAGATCCAGTCAGAGTCAGTTAAACAAGTTCCCTAGATAATTATTTTATACACAGTAAAATCTGGGAATCACTAAAGGCAAAAGAATCATTAGAAATAGATAAGTATGAGAATTATGAGTTCCATAATCATCCAACAATGAATTATATATTTAAACTCATTATAAATTTAACACATTTTCAGACTTCTCTATTTCCTAGTTAAAATAGTGAGGTGTTAGAGTTTGAAAACAATATAATCACCTTGATACATGATTAAAGTATATGCAAAAGAATAAACACCACCTTAAATATCACTAAGCTTGCTAATGATTGACTATGCTGTCATTCTTACAGACTAAATATTTGGGGTCTTAAAATTCATACATCAAATCCCTAATCCCCAGTGTGATAGTACTTGGAGGTAAAACTGGGGGGGGGGGGGTAATTACATCATGAGGACAGAGCCCTTGATGGGATTAGTGCCCTCATAAGAAGAGAAAAAAGAGAGATAATCTCCCTCTGGCCTACATGAGGACACATCAAGAGGATGGCCATCTGCAAACCAGAAAGAAGGCTTTCATCAGGAAATTAACAACTTGCACCTTGGCCTTGGATTTCCTAGCCTCCAGAATTGTGAAAAATGTTTGTGGTGTAAGCCACCCAATCTATCATATTTGTGCCTAGGCTGACTAGTATACTCACCCATGAGACTGTCTCCAGAATTGTTCTACTTTGGAGTCACGTGTGATCTACTTTATTTTCCCAGCTTCTTTTTCTTTAACGCTATCCCCTTACGTACAGCTCTTTTGCCTTCCCTGCATACTCTAGGCATTCTCTATTCCCTGCCAGAGAAAAATCACTTTTACTTTTATCCAGAAAAATGTTGCTCTGTGCCTGATTCTCTGGACCCCAACTCCCTGAATGTTATCTCTGACACCAAAAAATTGAATTTACAGAACGGACAAAGCAGAAGGCTTTTCTTCTTTAAGGTGCTGATCAGACGTAAATGCCATTTCCCTGCATGAGGAAAATATATTAAATCTACATCTACAAAAAATTAAGTGGATAGAGAATTTTAAATTAAGTTTGTAACCTGGAATTATTAAATAGGACCTGGAAATTATTTGTTTAATTGAAAATTGCAGGCCTTAAAAGATTCTCTTCTCCCATATAGCAGATGGAGTTTTTAGACGAGTCAGATGTGCATGAAATTTTATTTTTGTTTTAAGTTAAATATAATCACAGATAATAGATTTTGCAAAATGTTCTATTTATCTTTAGAGTGCTTCTCATGTAATGGACTATTATAGATTTGAAACATATCCTTTAGCAGACCTGTCCTCGTAATTTGGAAAATGTTTCATAAAACTATGTCATGCTTATTCATTCATTCTTATTTCCTTTTCACGGTCATGCTTTCTATGTTGAAATCTCTTCATATTAATAATACCTGGGTCATTAAAAAGTTTTGAGAAACACTAAAACTTAAAACCCAGGCAGATGGAAACAAATGAAGCCCTCCCAACAATGATGATAAGCCGAGCAAGTTGAAATTTGCACAGGTGAATTAGGAAGGACGCTGCTGACTGTGCTTTTTGGAAGTAAAACAATGGACCATAATACAGTCTGTTTCAGAACTTTTGTACTGTCCTACATAGCAGAAATTGTAGTAATGAATGACCATAAGTCACAGAGGAGAAGGCCTACTCTCCCAGGAAGAGTGGTGTGGTGACTGTTTAGTTCCCTAGGACTTCTGTATTAAATTACCACACATTTCATGGCAGAAATCGACACAAATTCACTGCCTTGCAGTTCTAGAGGTCAGAAGGCTAGTAGAAAGTGTTAGTGGAGCTGCGTTCTTCAGGAGGTGCTGTACGAGAATGTTTCCTTGCCTTCTCTTCTGGCGTTTAGAAGCAGCCTCCATTCCTTGGCTTGTGGGTTTTGTCCTCATTGAAGATTTACATCTTCAATGTAAATCTCTCCAAATTCTGCTTGGCTTGTCCCATCTCTCTCCTCTGTTTTCTTTCATCATCATATCACCTTCTCTTACTTTGACTCTCTTGCCTTCTTCTTCTAAGGACCCTTGTGATTTCATTAAGCCCACCAGGACATTAATCCAGGACTATCTGCCCCATCTAAACATACTTAACTTTATCCATCTGCAAAGTTCCTTTTACCATGCAAGGTAACATATTCAAAGATTCTGAGGATTAGGGCAGGGAAACCTTTATAGAGGGGGGCATTACTGCATCTACCGTGGTTACTAAGACAGGTATTGAGGATTGAAGATTTTCTGTACTGAGAGGAGGCAGTCAGGGAAAAGGACAGATGCTCCATGACTGTATCGTATTAAGCCAGACCTAGATGGGTTTTTTCCCCATACTTTCTAAATTATCTAATGATGTTAAATTTTGAAATCGTAAGGGGAACAATATTTAAGACACACACACGTGTATACACATGCACAGCAAGTTTTAGTCTTAGAGGAACCTCTAGATTCAGAGAGACGTCTGGATGGTATAGTCCCAACTCAAGCAAGCATTCCTGGTTTCTTTGGAAAATACCTCGTGATGGACTGCTACCAACACAACACAATTCTTAGAAAGTGTTGCTCACCTTTTAATATTCTGATTCAAGCCACCTTTTAATATTCTGATTCAAGCATGGAAATCTTCTCCCTTAAAATCCCTTAGAACATCTTGGTCAAACTTAGAACATTTAAAGTTGATTTTATTCAATTCTTAAGGGTAAAGAGAAAACAAATTTTTTAAAAACAAAAAATCTAAATGTTTAATAATCTAAACATTTACATCTAAATGCTAACATACATAAAGTGGTTTAGATGATTTGGTTTGACTTCTAAAGTTCAGATCAGAGGTATGGTTTCTGCCTTCTCGTAAGTCCTGGCTAAGATACAATAGGCAGAATCATCAGGACTGTCACTCAAGAGCTCACACCTGGACATTTGCTTTTCTGAGAGTGTGTATCCCCAGACAGTGAGGCTGTTGCCCCCTGTCAAAGGAGAGGAGTTCAAGTGCCTTCCCAAGATGGCTGACCCCTGGAGCCATCATTCTCACCACCTGGCCCTCCCTCTGTCTACAGTGGCCCCTCCACCACTCCTATGCAGACATTCATGCAGGAACAGGCCTATATCAAGGTCGAGGACTTAGTCTTATTCAAGTTTGGCCATGAGACACAATCAAGATTTAAATGCAAAGTAAGTGATAGGAGTTGACAGCAGCCTCTGCAGAGAAGGAGCATATACCTGGTTTGCCTTGGAAATTCCTTCTTTTTTCACCTTAAGTTTCCTTGGAGAAGTGTCAACAGTTCTCCAAAATATAAAATATTAAAGTGAAATTTCCTATCTCTGCAACCGTAGCATGTAATCAATAGAGGTGGAGGAACTAATTGGAATTAATGAAGATCTGACATGCAAAAGAACAAATTTCCTTAGTGCATGGATTGCTACATTGGCTTTATATTGGAATCACCTGGGAGCTTAAAAAAATACCACTTACCACCCAAGGTTCTGACATAATTTCTCTTGGCTGCATGCTAGATATTGGGTATTTTAAGAGCTTTCCAAATCATTCTAATATGCAGCCAAGGCTGAGAGCTACAACCTAGAGCAGGATTTCTCAAACTTTTCACTATTGACATTTTGGACTGAGTAGTTCTTTGCTGTGGAGGGCTGTCCTGTCTACTGTAGGATATGTAACAGCATCCCTACCCTCCACCCAGTAGATGCTGTATTACCAAAACGTCTCCTGAGGGATAAAACTGCCTCTAGGATGAAGGAGGCTACTGTTGAAACTCTTCAGGTTTAATTATTGTGAGTTAATGTGCAGAATATAAGCATCAAGTGGGGTCAAGGGCACTGCTTTGGTGTCACATGCTGAGGTTTAATGTAGGCTCTACAACTAACCAGTCGTGACCAGGAAGTTGCTTAATTTTCTGTATCAGCTGTGAAATCAGGCTAATAAAAGAACATATCCTGTAGGATTGTTGTGGGAATTATATGAGCTAATGCCTGTATAACACTTAAAGAATATCTGCCTCTTATACAGTAAGTGTTTATTACACAATAGCTTCTATTGTTATTGTCTCTTCTGTGTCCCAAATCTATGAAAAAGCAAGAGCCAAGACTCTCTCTTGGTTCTGGCAGGCGACTTAAGATCCAGGTTTGCCTTGTCTGATAGCTCAAATGGTGGGAGTTTTTGGCCAATCAATTTCCTAGTCAATCAACAGATAAACAGATAAATAGGTCTGTATTTGGCTACCATGAGCCCAGAGAAGCAGCAGCAATGAGTCTTACATCCTGCTTATAACCTCCACAGCACACACACATGCGTACGCACATGGGCACACACACACACACACACACACACACACACAAACACATGCACACACAAAAATGTCTCCAAAATGTTTTATTCCTTTCTTTCACTATAGCCTATGAATATTGCCAATTCATTCATATGTTTAGCTCAAATTTATTGAATACCTATTATGTGTCAAGAAGGTATAGTGCTCTAATCCAATCCAATCTCATGCCTCTGTTTTCCCCATGAAAATTAGAATTTAGGATTTGAGAAAACTGAGATTGCCTCAGTACAGTAGTTAAACACCTACTGAATCTCACATGGTAATTACTATTGTTGGTCATATGCATATAAACTTCCATTTCTCTCAAAGACTTTTCAGTTTTAAAATCCAAGAGATGCTTACGTTCACACTCTAGCTGGCAAATAACTTCAACCTCCAGTTATTTGGCTATAGTAAATCCCATCTTTTAAAATCACAATCCCACACAAAATTTCAGTCAGACAGGAGGAAGAAGTCCAGAGATCTATGGGACAACATGGTGATACAACACACAGCTAATAACACCGTATTGTCTACTTAAAAATTATTGAGAGTAGACTTTAAGGATTCTTACTACAAAAGAAGTATTAGGTAATACATTGTTAATTAGCTCAATTAAACCATTCTATTACATGTTTCAAAACATCATGTTGCCCACCACACATACATGCAACTTTTATTTGTCAATTAAAACAATTAATTTTTTACAATCACAATTCTGCACTGACCTTGGGTCAAATCATTAAGAGTGTGTCCTAAATCGATTAAGTTACACATTGCTTCATATAAGCCCCTTTCCTTAATGAACACATGTCTGGCTTTCACTCAGTATCAAGTTTGTGAGATTCATTTATATTGATGTTTATAGAAGTTGTTGATTTTTGTTGTATTGTATTGAATGAAAATACCACAATTATTATCATTTGACTGTTGATGAGTATCTGTGTCTACTCAGGCTGCTGTAACAAAATACCAGAATTTGTGTGGCTTAAATAGCAGAAAATTTGTTCTCAAATTTTGAGAGGATGGAAGTCCAAGGTAAAGGTGTGATCAGGGATGACTTCTAGTTGCTGCTTTTGTCCTGGCTTACAGGTGGCTGTCTTCTCACTGCGTCCTCACCTGGCCTCCCCTTCCTATGAGTTCACCAGTCCTATTGTTTTAGGATCCTACCCCATGACTTCGTTTAACCTTAATTACCTCCTCAAAGGCCCTGTCTCCAAATACAGTCACTTTGAGGTCAGGGCTTCAATCTATGAACTATGGGGGGTGCGGGACATAATTCAATTTATAACACTGAGCGTTTAAGTGGTTTACTGTTTGGGGATACTATGAATAGTTGTAATATCTACTATGAACCTTCCAGTTCATATCTTTTGATAAACTTATATATATTAGAGTACATATCTGCTGGGTATATAGCTAGAGGTAGAATTATTGCTCATGGGGCACACCTATGTGCAGCTTAGTAGTTTTACCCAAGTGGTCGTATCAATGTATATGTGCACCAGTGATGGACAAAAAGTCCCACTTGCTCCACCTTCTTGCCAACACTCAGCATTCTCCATCTTTTCCATATTAGCAATTATGGTGGGCATATTATAAATGACATCAATATAGACTGCCTCAAATTATTTTTGAACATGGAAGGGGCATAAAGAATAAACCACACAGGGTGGCTCCTGTGGTTTAAAGGAGTAGGGTGCCAGCCCCATATGCCAGATGTGGCAGGTTCAAACCCAGCCCCAGCCAGAAACTGCAAGATAATAAAAAATTAAAAGTAAACTACACAATTATAATTTAATCAGCAAAATAGTTAATCTAGAAATATTTTCATAATAAAATGTTATGATGATATGTATACAAATTTAAAAGCCATGCTTAAAAACACTTAAGATCTCTTGACTTTTCTAGGTAGGAATTTTCAAGAACACAACTCTATTGTAAATCCTTCTGATAGAATGCCTTTAACTTCAAAACCAGGGGAAAGGGAGATGGCATTTACGAAGGAAACAAGCTTGAGCAGCAGCAGCAGTGAATTTGACTCCAGGGCAGAAATACGTGTCAACCAGCAAAGATCAGGACTATCAGACAAGGTAATTTATACTTTGTGTTTTAGGAATTTTTAATTTAAAAACAATAACTTTCACATATTGAATATTTGAGATACTTGAGTTATAAAATATAATAGAGCCTCCATAGCTCCCCGGACTGACTACCTCCTTAAATTGACCTAATTTTCATCAACCACATGTGTACCACACTGCATCATACAGCAGGCCTAGTTCCCAATGTTGACCACTTCCATACATTGACCAATTTGTTACAGTCCCTTGGGTAGCCAACTTACAGAGGTTCTACTGTAATTGTATTCAGGGTTTATTTTGGGTTAATGTTCCTTCTTATGTTTTGTAGTTCAGTGTCAATATCAGGTGTCCATCACTTTTACATGTTTTTTGAAATATACAATCTTGTCACAACATATCAATTTATAATAGTGAGAGTTATGTGTTTATTATTATATTGTTGTTACATAGAAAACAGTGGAAACTTTTATTATACCCCTATGATAGAAAAATGATTCCCTGTTTATTATTATGGCATTCTTGTTTGGAAACACATAAAGTGTTATGATAAATTTTTAAAAATAAAAAAATCTAAAAGTCACACATCTGAATTGATATTAAAATTGAGCATGTTATCTAAACCCTCTAGTTCATCTATTTTTGAATTTTTCAAGTTTTGAAAACTTCACACATTCAAAGTTATGTATAAAATCTCTTTATCTGAGCTAGATTTGTTTTTACTCCCTCTGGTCTTATTCATCTGACATCTCAAGCTGTAGAAACTGGTGACTTCCTTTGGATCAAACATTTCCGAATGTTTCCCTTGTCACTTCTTTCAACCTGCTGTCAGGTTTGTGAAGGACAGGATCCTAGCCTCATTCTCATTTAAATCCTTGTAACAGATGTGAAAATGCTTTATAACTAAGGAACTGAGCATATGTCTTAGGTGACAAATGTCCGTGAGTCTCTTATGTTTCTCTGTGTCTAGGCATTGACAGATATTTCATGATATTAAAGATAAAGAATGTCTCCCTTTCTGGAATATTTCAGGATAATAGAGATGAAGACCTTTCCCTCCCTTCCCTGGAGAATTGTTTGTATCACAGAGTAATAATAAGCTCGCTCTCTCCAGAAGAGAGGGTGAGCAAGTCCCCTTACATGACGGAGGGTTTCTTAAGCTCGCCAGTCCTCAGCTGTGACACAGTCCACCGTGTGTGCAGCATTTACCTTGGGTCCACTCTGCATCAGCCCTCTGGAACTTGGGGAGAGGGAATGCTGAACTTTTAGAATAAAGGTGTACCTAGACAAGCAAATACAGAAAGAATTTATCATTAGACCCTCATTATCTGAAATTCTACAGGATATACTTCACACCAAAAGAAATGATCTCAGATGAAAGTCTCAGTTACAAGAAAAAATAAAAAACGATAACATTGAAAAATAAGTAGGTAGAACTAAACAAACATTAATTGCAGAAATCAACAAGTACAACAATAATTATCTATGGGAAACAACTACAATAATAATTTCCAAGGGAAATTAAAACACCTAACAGCAATTACATGTAAACAGCAATGAAGAAGATTAGAGTGAAATGTACTTTATGATCCTTGTATGATTCTGGAGGAAGATAAAATATTAACTTTAGACTTTTACAAGTATGCATGTTAAAATAGCTATGGTAATCACTAAAAGAATAGGATGGCACAAATACTTTCCAATAAACAGAGGGAAAAATCTCTGGAAAAAAATAAGAAGACTCAAACCAAATAACAACAGGAAAGAAGAGGTGTAAAAAAAAAAAACCAAATGTGTCATACATAAAAAAGAATTTGGTTAAATCAAATAGAACTTCTTGCCAAAAACTCGTTTGTTAAAAAATCACTGTTACTGATTTGAACATTTTTTTTTTACATAAAATCAAAGATGTTCAAAGAAGGTATTTCTTCAGGGAAAGAATAAAATGAAATATTTTACACAAAACAAAAACAATTATAGAAGTGCATAATTACACATGACGGGGTTTAGGCACAAAAAAAGGATATTGGAGTCAGTTTCATCTAATTACTGAAACAAAAAAAGAATATTTTTTAAATATCTCTATGTTTCTAGGGAAATTATTTTTCCTGAATATGGATGGCTGCTATAATTTCTTACTTTACTTTGAATGTATAGAGCTCAATCCCTATTCAAGAGCTTGACATCTGACCAAAGAGATAGCCCAAAGAATATAAATTCTATAAACAATATAATTCTGAAAAAAAGGAAAAATCTAACATATCCTGGGATCAAAATTAGCATAGGTTTGTTTGATTCTGCCTTATTTTAAATAGCGCTTAATAATGAGAATGCGTAATTTGACCTAAAAAATGTTCCTCAGCCTGCTCCCACTCCCAATCAGACAGTTGAACAAGTTATTTCAGGGACTAAAAGAACCTTTGCTCTGGCACTTGTTGTTTTTAAAGGGTAGCTCTTCTAATGCACTGTGGACAAGGAAGAGGCTGAAATTTTTTTTAAATAACTATTTCTGTACACTCTAGAAAAGGTTATCTTTTCCAAATTAGAATGAAGGAGATTTCCTTTTTTCTTCTTAGGGAAATATGAAAAACAGACTTCCCTCCTAGGTTGTGCTAATAGCAACTGTGCTGTTTAAAAATTGCAAAATAACAACTCTTGGGCCATGCCTGTGATTCTTAAACTTTTGTGTGTCAAGGAACTATATGTAATGTCTAATCATCATGCAGCTTTCTGATCCCAAGTGCAGAATCTCTGATGAGGGGAGAGCAGGCAGCGAAAGGGAGGAGGGAAGCCATGAGGTTGCACCTTTAAAGATACCCTGGGTAATTCAACGCCTCTCCTCCAAGGTGCTAATCAATAGCCTCAGCATCACCTGGATGTTGTTAGCCATGTAGAATGCCAGGCCCTATCTCAGACCTCCTGATTCAGAATCTGAATGTCATCAAGATGCTCTGATGATTCACATGTGTATTAAAGACTGAGAAGCATTGCACTGAGCCCCTCTCGGTGAGTTCCTGTTGTAGTCGAGACACGAATGAGAACAAAATTCCTAAGGTCTTACAACTTTCAGAAGTTAATTTCTTGGTAGAATACATAGTCTTAAACCAAAACTTTATGCATTTTTAAAACAGAATTGAACCCATTTTGTTCAACTATAATAGGCATAAGGACAGCATCCTGGTTCTAGTTAAGTTGGGAGTTAGGGGCTTGCAACAGTAGTAGGGTTTGCTGTGAATAATGGAAAGAAAAGTAAGAAATGACCATTTATTTCTTTCAAGTAGAAGCTGTCCATGCATGGGCAGACCAGAGTTACTGTCTGCGCTTCACCCTGCCTTCAAGCACCCTGGCTCTTCTCCTTCTGCCTCACCAGGTTGGTTGCTATATCTTTAGCATCGAGTCCAAGTTCAGCCAGTTGGCACAGGGAAGAGAGTAAAGGCTACAGAGTATTCCCTCCTTTTAAAAGCGTGTTTCTGGAAAGCTTGTACAACACTTTGGCTTATGTATCAGTTACCAGAGCTTAGACACATGCCTACAGTCTATCTACAAGAAACGTCAGGAAGTGTAAGCTTCTTGCTGGACACAGTGCCAACCACCGACAACCCCCTTCCACCCTCCCAATATATCAGGGCTCTATCAGAAAAGGAGAAGAGAGAGAATGGATATTGGAAGGAACAACTGGCATCTGTGATGCAGGCTCATTTGAGAGTCCAAGCAGGTCTACAGGCAGCTGCCAATTCAAAATATCTGATGTGTAAAGCAAACTATATGTACAAGTGACCTGCCTCTACTGTTCGAGGAGATATTTTGAAATGTAATGGGAGAAACTGTAAGCTACAACATCAGAAAAAGCAATAAAATGTATAGTGGATTTTTACTCCCACTGCAGCCCTGAGTAACTCAGCTCCTGGGGGCACCTTGTACTTTCTGGAAACCTGCAGAGCACATCTTGCATGCTCGGCACTGAGTCTAACCTGAAGGCCCACCTATGAACTCATCTATGCAAAATACATCCCTGATCTGGGGATTTTGTGTGTTGGGGGGTGGTTCCTTTTCATTTTCTATCAACAGTGTTTCAAATTCACCAATTAGCAATTCAAGAATCCTCTTTTTAAAATATTAATAACTGCAGAATGATTACAGGCTATCAGTCATTCACTAGTGTGAATGGTTTAATCCCATTAATTTTCTCATGGCTGACAAAGATCAGCTACTTTGTGAAAAGGCGGCTACAGTCGAGGGCCCCAGAGGTCAGTAAATTGCTGTGGACTGAGGGCCGAACCTTTGCTCTTCTCCCTCCATTGAAATGCTACAAAGGCATAACCTAAAGTCATTAAGGCCGGGAGGAAAGAGGCATAAGAAGAAAGGTACATTGATGGAAAATTAAAATGTAACTATTTCAAAAATTTGTCTGGAATCATCAAGAGTATCAGGAATTGGTATGAAAAAATTAGCTGTGTATGAAGTTTATGATGGCTACAGTTGAATGGTAAAATAAAATGAAAAGATGGGAACAGGGACATATATGAAAAGAGTATGAGCTCTAGCAGTAAAGGATAGTATCTCAAAGACAGGCATATCTTAAGATATTGTGGGTTCAGTTCAGAACACAGCAATAAAATGAATATCAAAAAAAGTGAAACATGAATTTTTTGGTTTCCCCATGCATATAAAAGTTATGTTTACATTATATTGTAGTCTGTTAAATACACACATTAAATGTGATAAAAACATGTTATACCTTCCTTAATTTAAAAATGCTTTATTGCTGGTCCGGCTGCTGGGAAGCAGCCTGGGTTGGCCCTCAGATTGCGGGGTCTTGGGGGCATCTCCCCTGGTACACTCCCTGGCCTGCCCACAAGGCCTTCCCCAGGCCATAAAAACAAAATGCTTTATTGCTAAAATCAAACTAATGATCACTGGAGCCTTCAGTAAATCATAATCTTTTTGCTAATAGAGGGTCTTGCCTCTAATGCTGATGGCTGCAGACTGATCAGAAAGGTGGTTGCTGAAGGTTGGGGTGGGCTGTGGCAATTTCTTAAAATAATGAAAGTGTGACGTTTGCTACATTGATTGACTCTTCTTTCACAAAAGATTTCTCTGTAGTATGGTTGATGGCATTTTATCCGCAGTAGAACATCTTTCAAAATTACAACCAATTTTCTCAATGACTGTTTTATCAACTAAGTTTATATATTATTCTGTCTTTTGCTGTTGTTTCAACAATATTCAAAGCAGGAATCCATTCCATTTCAAGATCATTGCTCAAACATAACAAGTAGCTCCTCTTTCATGCCAGTCTAATAATGAGATTGCAGCAATTCAGTCCCATGCTCAGTTCCACTTCTAATTCAAATTCTCTTGCCTTTTCCACAACATCTTCAGTGAATTCCTTCACTGAAGTCTTGAATACCTCCGAGTCATCTATGAAGGTTGAAATCAACTTCTTTGAAACTTCTGTTCATGTTGATATTTTGACCTCCTCCCATGAATAACGAATATTCTTAATGGTATCTAGAATATTGAATCCTTTCCAAAATGTTTTCATTTATCTTGCTGAAATCCATCAGAGGAATCACTACCTATAGCAGTGAAAGCCTTAAGAAATATCTTTCTTAAATAAAAGGCTTGAAAGCTGAAAGGACTCTTTGGTTCATAGGCTGCAGAACGGATATTGTGTTAGCAGCTAAGAAAATAATGTGCATCTCCTTGAACACGCCCTTTAGATTTCCCGAGTTATGAGGTACATTGTCAATGAATAGTAATATTTTGAAGGGTATTTTTCTGAGCAGTAGTTCTGAGCTGTGGGTTATAAATAGATGTGCTTGTGGTCCCATTTATAAAGCACAGGTAGAATAGATTTTACATAGTTCTTAAGGATTTTCAGAATGGCAAATGAAAATTGCCAGCTGTTTCAGTCCCTAGCAAGAGAATCGGCCCGTTCTTTGAATCTGAAGGTAGGCTTTGCCTTCTCCTCTCTAGCTATGAAAATAATAGATGGCATCTTCTTCTAATAGAGGGCTGCTTCATCTAGAAAAAGTATCCAATGTACTCAGCCCTACTATGAAGCTAAACTATAGCTTTCACATGAAGGCCATAACCCGACTATACCACAAGACTATGGGGAAAGGACCAAGGAAGGGGAAGGGAGGGGGAAGGTTTTGGTGGAGGGAGGGTGATGGGTTGGGCCACATCTATGGTGCATATTTTTATCTATAATAAAAAAAAAAATTAAAAAAAAAAAAAAGAAAAATATGTTGCTCAGTGAGGCCACTTTCATCCGTGATCTCAGCTAGATCGTCTCAAGATACCTTGCTACAGCTAACACATTAGCACTTACTGTTTCACTTTTCACTCTTATGTCATGGAGATGGCTTCTGTCCATAAACCTCATGAACCAACCTCTGCTACCTTCAAATTTTCTTCTGCAGCTTCTCTCAATTTTCATGGAATTGAAGAGAATTAGGGCCTTGCCCTGGTTTAGGCTTTGGGATGAGGGAATATTATGGCTCTTCAATTGTTTATCCAGATGACAAACTCGCCATGTAAGTAATGAGGCTGTTTCACTTCCTTATTGCTTATGTATTCTCTGTAGTAGTACTTTCAATTTCCTTCAAGAACTTGCCCTTTGCGTTCACAATTTGACCAACTGTTTAGTACAAAAGGCTTAGTACAAAAGGGGTATCTGAATTTTGGATATTCCTTCCTTACGGAATTTGATCATTTCCAGATGTTGATTTAAAGTGAGAAAAATGCGACTCCTTTCATTTGGACACTTAGAAACTATGGTAGGGTGATTCATTGGCCCAATTCCAATGTTCTTATGTGTCTCAGAGAATAGGGAAGCTATAGGAGAGGGAGAGAGATGGGGGAATGGCCAGTCAGTAGAGCAATCAGAACACACACAATGTTTATTGATTACATTTGCCATCTTATATGGGTGCAGTTTGTCACCCCAAAACAATTTCAGTAATAACATCAAAGATCACTGATAATAGATCACCATAAAAGATAGAATAATGAAATTTCAAACATTGTGAGAATTAGCAAAGTGTGACACAGAGACACAAAGTGACATACACTTTGGATAAATGATTCTGACAGACTTGCTTGATGTTGATGTAGAGTTGCCACAAATATTCAATTTTTAAACAATGCAGTATCTGGGAAGCACAATAAAATGAAGTGTGATAAAACAAGGGCTGCCTCTAGATGGGGGGAAGAAAAGAGAAAGAATTTACTATTAATAAACTTTAAATTTGATTGTAGTAAGGAAAAAATAGAAAATTGGAAAAGAGAGAAAGAATACAAGTAAATAAAATATACAATGGAGGTATTTGCATATATGCTAATTATATAATTATTACAGAACCAGAAGTCAAATATGTTAATCATATCGATGCATTTAAATAAGATTCACTTATACAAGGAAGGAAATTCAGATTGGCTAACAAAGAAATCATGGTTTTGGTGATAATGTTAAGTATTATTACTTTGAGGATTTTGTGTGTAAAATGAGAGATATCTAATTCCTATGGCTGTGTCACAAATAACTTCAAAATGCAGTGGGAACTACTGACAGCCACTGTGACCTGGATGCATCTCAAAGGAATAACGCTGAGTGAAAGAAGCCAGACCAGGACCAAAACAGTAGAGAAAGTATGACTCAATTAATATAAAATTCTGAAAAGTGCAAGTAATGTATATTGATGAAAAGGATATCAATGGTTGCCTAAGACGAGGGCGTGGGTCCAGGAGGATCGGCAGGATTCCATAGATCACAAAGGAACAGGAAGAGACTGTTGGACTGAGTGGTAGTTTCATTATGTTTACTGCTCAGATGGGTTTATAATATATGCACATGTGAAAATTTATCAAATCATGCACATAAAAAGTTTTTTATGTCAAGTATATCTTATTAAATATATTTAATTGAGAAGGTAAGATAAAGGGCTATTTTTAAATGCATTAAAGAATGAGTAATTTAATACTAACAAAATGACATTAGTTTTGCTCCTGGAATAAATATTTGGTCATCTCTTACTGGGAATATCTTATCTCCATTCTAATCCATGTCATCTGAGGAAATGGAATCATCTGAAATCTCCCCCACTGGCAACCCTGGTGGCTGATGCTTTCTGTCACCTGAGACCGTTCCTGGGGATGCTGGACAGAACACATACAGATGACTTCTTTGGAACCTGGGCTTCCTTAAACTATGGTGATGGGTTTCAAGGGCGTTCAGAAATCACACAGGTTTCTTTTTGTTCCATTCTATTAATGTAAGCAAATACAAAGGCCTACCAGTTTCACGGGAAGGAAAATACACTCTACCTCCTGATAGGGAAGAAATAAGGTTCAGGAAGCACATATAGAATTGAAAACATTTTTGTGACCAGTTTTAGAAAATGCAATGCGCCATGTGAGACAAGTGAATACTTATATTAATGTCATTAGGAACTAAAATTTTGGTATGAAAGAAAAGATGCAAAATTGATAAAATTAAAGAAGAATGATATCCTGAATTTTGAAATTAGTCCTTTTTTTCCCACAAAACTATAAAATTTCAATAAGGTAACATAAATGAAAATATAAATGACCTTTGGTTTGACATTGACTTAATGGACACAACACCAAAGGCATGATCTATGAAAAAAGAATCGATAAGCTAGGCTTTATTAAAATTAAAAATTCCTGCTTTGCAAAAGACACTGTCAAGGAATGAAAAGGAAAACCACAGATCTGGAGAGAATATTTGTGGGAGACATAGAAAGAAATATATCTGATAAAGGACTATAATCCAAAATATACAAAAGCTCTTAAATCTCAATAATAAGAAAGCCAATCTCATTAAAAAATGGGCCAGAACCTTAAAAAACATCTCATCAAAGAAAACGAACACATAAAAAATGCTCCAACACACAGGTCATCTGGGAAATGCAAAATAAAACACACTTATGGGAATGACCAAAATCTAGAACCTGACAACTTCAAATATAGCAAGGATGTGGAACAACAGGAACTCTCATTTACTGCTGATTGTAACACAAAATGGTACACCCACTTCGGAAAACAGTTTGGCAGTTTCTTACAAAAAATAAACACACTCTTACCATACAGTCCAGCAAGCAAGCTCCTTGGTACATAACCAAAGAAGTTGAAAACATGACTACACATATCCCATATAACAAACAGACGTTTGTAAATGCTCTATTGTCAAACTGGAAGTCAATAATACCTAATCTCAGTAGATGAATAGATAAACAAGCCATCGTACATTCAGGCAAGAAATATTATAAAATAAAATGAGATACCATCTAAGCCATGAAAAGACACAGAGGAAAGGTAAATGCATATTGTTAAATAATAAAAGCCAATCTGAAAGGCCAACATGCTATAGGATTTCACCTATATGAAATTCTGGAAAAGGCAAAACTATAGAGCCAGTGAAAGTATCAGTGGTTGCCAGGGATTAGAGAGTAGGGAGGGAAGAATAAGCAGAACGCAGGGAATTTATAGGTCAGTGAAATTACTCTGTAGGATACTATATGCTGAATACGTGTCATTACACATTTCCCCAAACTCACAGAATATATGCCACGAGTGATCCTTAATGTAAACCACAGGCTTTGGTTGACAATGACGTGTCAATGTAGGTTCAGTTAGTAACCGATGAAGTGCTCTGGTGGAAGATGTTAACACAGGTAATGGGAGAGGCTATGCACGTGAAGGGGAAGAGGGCATACGGGAAATTTCTCTACCTTCTGCTCAATTTTACTATCATTAAAAAACTGCACTAAAAATGAAGCTTTAAAAAATATTTTTAAAACATTCACATGTATTTCCCAACTCTGTCTATTGGAGAGTCCCAGAGAATGAGCAACCTATTAACAATGATTATATCTAACAATCACAGCCGTGTCTCTGAATACATAGCCTCATAAAACTAGAGCCCCTTAGACAGATGGCTATTTTCAGGAATGTTCAAGAAGTGCTTTCATAGCAGAAAGCAAGAATGGTGTCAACAACTACTAAGAATGTGTCCAAGAGGCCCAGAATCCCAAATGAGGAGGCTACTTTGGCCACTGTTGGGACAATTTAGGCATAAATAAAACAAAATTGCAAGTATTAAAATATGTCAAATATTTTTAAATTCATGTATTCATAACAACATGATAGAAACATTTCAATGGAAGAGACTAGTATACAACTTCATTATTTGAAAACTAGACAATAAGGGGAAATAATCAAGTAGGGTTTTCTTCTTTCCTATATAAATTGTATCTCAGAGTAATCAAATAGTTGATGACAGAAAACTTTTCATCAGAGAACTATTCCATCTAGTAAGTAAAGGAGAAATAATTGAATTCAAATTATCACCATTCTGTAAACCTTAATTTAAAAAGTGAGTCTACAAATTGATCATCAGAGGCTGTTTATATAAAAAAGACAAATAACCAGAAATGTATTGCCAAATGAGAGGTCATCTATAGATTGAAAGAGATATAAGAAACACATTAACCATTTGTAACTTATATACCTCATTTGTATTCTGATTTGAACCAATAAACTATAAAAAAAAATAGGACAATTGGAAAAGTATGAACATTGACAGGATAATTTGATTATAAAAAGAATTAAGTTAAACTTCTAGTGTTCTGAAGGTATTACTATTTTTTAATGAGTATCTTTCTTTTAGCTACATCCCTATCCACACCAAAATATTTTTGGAGGAAGTGATAGGATATCTAGGACTTGTGTCCAAATAATCCAAGGGAGGTGGACAGTGAAAGTAGTGTAGGCTAGATTAAAAACAAATCTAGCAATGATCTTGTTATTGTTGCTACCAAGTCATGGTTCGTTATCCTGTCAATTCATTATATTATTTTTCCTCTTCATATGTATGTGAAAGGTTTTCCAAAATAAAAGTTTAAAAATAGATACTAAAGTCAATAATTACACACTCAATTCTCTGCCAAACATTCTGAAATAATTGTTCTGTTCATGCCCAGGTATTGGTATTGTTTAAAAAAGATTCCCAAGGAATTCTAATGAGTAGCAACACGTGAGAATGATCTCACTGAGCTGCACACATAGACACACCTCATAGCTCATCACAGCATGGGAGAAACTGTATAGCTGGTCAACTAGGTAACTAAATGATTTCAGAAGCCTCAAATCTCCAGAGAAACTAGTAAAGCTTGCATGTATAGGAGGACAGTATACACACAAATATAAATGTGGTAAACATTCCTGCTTGGTTGGAAGACTTGCCAGAGTACATGAAGTTAGCCGTCCCCCGTGCGGTTTTCTTTCTGTGCTTGACTGACATGCTGGCTGGAGCAGGATGGATTAAGGGGCAGTTAAGGCTCAAAGTCTTTCAATGACAAGGTGACTGAGGTATGTGCCTGAAGAATGAATTCAACAAGCCTGTATCTGGGGCAGTTTGGTTACTAATAATTCAACTAACGTACTCTTCATCTCTTTCCATTTCAATAGTATGTGGTACTACCATGGTGTGCTATTTTAAAATCCACCTTTATTAAATGCTTTGCATGATGGTTGAAATTGAACAACACTTGAGATTTGGAAACACTTCATACATTGTATTCATGGAAAAAATAAACACATCCTGTTTTTCATACTGTGTAATTTTAATACATATTAATATAGCTCTCCCTACTAACCAAAACAAATAAAAGCCTGAATCTCAACAAACCACCTTTTATTAACGCTATTATTCAAAATCACTCCAGCAGATTATAGCACAAGAGCAGTTTTTCCAAAAAGGGTCTAAAATATAATACTGGGAAGATAGTACTGAAATATAGAATACCATTATACATAGAGGTCTACAGTGAACTAGCTATAAGGTTTTTTTCCCTAAGATATTATTTCTGTAAATTGTCCTGCTTACAGTACCTCTCAGAGAAATAAAATCTTTAAAGTACTTATCAACTATGGCTGATGCATGTTTCAGAGACTGTTGAATACTTTTTCTCTAAAGAGAAAATTCAGGAAGGCACAATTTCAGTCAAAATCTTACAAGGCAAGCATATATTCAGCCAGGATCTAAGTGACAGAACATCCACAAAACCTGGGAATTGCTTCTTTTTAGGAAATGGGAGTGGTCATCACATCCTAGAATTCTGAGGCGTGGCTTGACTAATGTTCTTTACTCCCACCTCTGAGCCTCTAACGTATATACGCCCTTCTGCCCAGCATACAGTATTCAAAGTGTCACTTGGAGACACAAGCCAGTTCCTAATTTTCTTCCACAGATCCTCTAGACTCTTTCATGAAAGCTGTGTCTTTTGGATAGAACGCACAACCATGCGTCATGAGGCAATTTTGTTTTTCAGGGTCCTGTACATGAGACTGCATATTAATAGAGCAAAGAGCCCAGACTTTAGGTGTGGTAGACTAGTTGGACACCTGAGTACATTGTTTTATGTCCTTGAACTCCAGCATCTCATCTATAAATAGGAGTTAGATTTCCTCTGCTATAGGGATAAAAGTTAGAAAGAGATACTGTGTAGCGCCCAGCACATAAAAAGAGCCCCTTGGTATTTATTTCCCCAAATCACCTACCCCAATTAGAAGATATGAACAAAGATACAATCCTTCTCATCAAATGCCTTGCTAATCTAGAGAGCGTTCCTCAAAGTGTATCTCCACAACATTATTTTTTTGGAATACTATTAGATGATCACAGAGCCACCAAGGGGATAAAAAGTAGTGTCTGTGGTCCAATTAAGTGACACATGCTGAGTTAAATACCTAACTCCATGAACGCTTAGAGCTTCTCATTGCTGGTGTAATTTGTGACTCTTGAGGGGGGACAGGGTGGCAGGAGGGGGTCCAGGTGTGCTACATTTCCCAAAATTCTGCCAATAGAAACATTCTTGACAGGAACATTTATTAATACCTCAAGGAACTAACATTCTGTGAAACACAAGGTGGTGAACATGGATCTTGGCAATTGGACTGACAAGAGCTGGGGACATCACTGTTGTCTCAAAGGATGACGATGTTTACCCTGCATCCTTCCTGTGCATAGGATGACTCATATGCATCATGGGAACAAAACACCTTCAGCAACTTACTGCAGAGCTACTGTGTAATTTTATTGATTTATGCATTTACTTTTATTTATTTCACATATGGATGACTAAAAATAAGTTGCTCACTCTTGTGAACAATACAGGGAACGATTGCAGTACCAGCTGCCTGACTTCTAACAGTTCAAGGGTCACTTTAGTCAGAAATATAATAGATGGACAGAAAGGAATTTGATGCTTTTAGACTTTTAATAGACTGTTTAAAATCAAATTTGGGGAAACTCAAAGTCATGGA
The DNA here is from genome assembly GCA_963574355.1 of Loris lydekkerianus. Classification (NCBI taxonomy): domain Eukaryota; kingdom Metazoa; phylum Chordata; class Mammalia; order Primates; family Lorisidae; genus Loris; species Loris lydekkerianus. The sequence continues at coordinate 30,816 of CAUYPK010155966.1, forward strand.
AATTCAAATTTTGTATGTGCTGGTTCAGATACATACAAATAACTATTTGAATGGGCACTTTGGTTTAATTTAAGAAATATCTGATGCATAGCTGCTATATATAAAGAACTAGTTAGAAGACCAATAATGGTGACAGAAGACATGTGTCCCTTTGGACAACAAAGTATAAAGACTCTATATTACAAACTTACATCTGGTTTCAAAGCTGTGCCCACCCTTCAGGTGATCTCCCAGCTTCTGCCATGTCTGACATTTTGACAAGCTTCAACATTTCAGTTTTTACTCTGCTTAGCAATGCCCAGGGCAAAAAAAAAAAAATTAACTAGTGTTCAAATGGAACAGAGTATGTGTCAGTTGCCAAAGCAACCACTCAGTGTGTGGTCTTGCAGTTTAGTTCCAGAACAGCTGTGGTCTACTCTGAAGGAAGGGGAAAAGAGGTCACTTGGATAGAAGTGACTTCCAATCTACATATTGAAACAACAGACAAACAAATTAGCCATGCCCAGATGATCCCAAGTATGTTCAGGGTTCAAGAGGCTGAAGCCATCCAGCTTGGTGAGAAACTTATGGTCTCCCTAGTAGCCAACATTCTCAAGATTCCCACCCTCTGTTTTATATGCCCTGTATAATTTTCTCCCATTGAATATGGGTAGGTCTGTCAGTTTGAAGGATTTGACTCCCGTAATTAGGTGACATCATCTGACAAAGGTAAAATTATTTTGCATATGTAATTAAGGTACAAGAAAATTTGATATGAGTTGATTAAAAGGGAGATTCTCCTAGATAAGCTGAGACCTACCCAGATGAGCCCATAAAAAGGACTGGGACCTTCATGAAGAAAGAGATTGGAAGCCAGGGAAATTCTCTGGCCACAGAGAGTCACAGAAAAACAAACTGTCATATTGTGGAAAGCTCCAGGTGGTAGGGAATTCCATCCCCAGCCATTTCTGGCAGCATCCTTCCTGTTTGACACACTTCTATAAATACACTTGATGTCACTGGGGTCCAGGCAAGAGGCAGAAAGAACATCAGTTATTTGAACTAGGAGAATTTAATGTAAAGATCTCTTAACTATAAGTAGTTAACAACTAGACAAATGAAAAGATAAGCATAGATCTCTAAGGTGTAATGGGGTAGTACTTGCAAGAGGCAGATATCACCACAACAGTCAGGAAACAAAGGGAAACCCTGGAAGTGTTAAAGCCTATTAGAGCCCCTGGGACGCTGAAACTCACATCTGAGGAAGGAGTGCTGTCCATCTGCTATCTCTGAGCTTGGAGGAAGGCCCCATGCAACTGGGACCCAGACCTCTAGGAAGAGGACAAAGAAGCTTCATCTTGCAAGCACTGAGAAATTTCAAATGATTTCAGCTGCTGCCATAGGAAGATGCAGCTGTGAGGCTGGGATTTCACCCCCAAAACCTGCAAGCAGACAGGAAGTTCACAAGAAGCAAACTTGGAGGAGCAAGTCTCTTCTCTCTCCTGCAGCTCCAAAGTCTCCCTCTGGTGTCTTCTATTGGCAGAGCCTAACATGGACCCATTAGGAAGCTGACACGTGGTTTTAGAGTCACCATCCAACATCACAAGGTGACTGTAGAACTGTGAATTTAGAGCCAAGAAAAAAATAGCTTAATAACTGACACACATAGATTATATTATATTCTTCTTTTTGCTCCATCTCCCAGGCCATCTTCCAGATTTTGTGAAACCTGAAAATCCACAAGGAAGTTTCTCTCAAATGATGTAAAGCTCACATGGTGTCCTTGAAGCTGCTACGAAGCACATTGACGCCACAGCCAAAGCCACTGTAACCACTGCAACCACTAAGCTCAGAAAGGACGCTAAGGGCTGAAAGCCATCACTTCTGCCTCAGCCCCCAGACACCGCACTGAGGATTCAGCGAAATGAGGAGACAGACGCCTTCTCTCACACTTGGTTGCAAGGGTTGCCTGAGGTTCCCAATGTCTCAGAGAGAGGATAGAGAAGCTAGCCCATTCTTGCTTGATGCTTTCTATCACTGGGACCAGAATCTACAGTACTAGTGAGAAAATTATCAAGGGAACAGAAATTTCCGTGAAAATTCATCCTTAGATAACACTTATGCATTCTGACTCTTTCCCCTTACAGTGAATTACATATAGTTTAAAAAGCAAACTGTGTCAAGATAGATTTATGGCTGGGTTGCGAGAACCCTTAGATTTATCCTGCATCCATGATCTCTGCCGCTTGGGACAGCACACTTTATGACAAACAAGAGGCAAAAAAGTTTCATAATTATGAGCAGGCTCTAGAACCTGGCAGCTTGGATTTAAAGATTGGCTCCATATGTGACCTTGGCCAAGTTTATCATTACTTCAGTCTATTCAGGTTGCTATAGCAAAATACCATAAACTGAGTGGCTTATAAACAACAGAAATTTATTTCTCACCATTCTGGAGGCTGGGAAGTTCAAGATGAAGTCAGAGGCAAATTCAGAATCTGGTGAGGGCTCTCTTCCTGGGTCACAGACAGCACCTTCTTGCTGTGTCCTCACATGGAGGAAGGGGTGAAGGGTCTTTCTTGGATCTCCTTTATAAAGGCACCAGTCCTATTCATGAACGTTGTATCCACATGACCTCATCATCACCCAATGCCCCATCTCCAATACTATCACCTTCTACATTAGGACTTCAACATAGGAACTTAGGGTTAAGGCAGGCACAAACACTCAGACCATAGCAATTATTCTCTCTGGGACTTGGGTTCTTCATCTCTAAAATGGGAGTGATAACAGAAGTACCTGCTACACAAAATTGTTGAGAGAATTACATATGTTAATGTAGGCAGAGGACTTAGAAAGATGGCTACCACAGGAAATGCTCTCTACGTGGAAACTGTTCTTAATTTAGGTGTCGTTTTGGAAATGCAGCCTTGCATTATGTTGTCAGACCAAGGGAATTCTCACTTCAACATCAAGGTCTCCATCTTATCCATCTGAAATTCAGGTATTGGAGTCTTCAGGACTCTGTAATACAGGACTCTGCAATAGTTCATTTCCCCCCTCCCATTGGTCATTTTCTTGCCTAAATAATCTCATCCTTTACTATGACTATGTATCATTTATGTGTCATCAACTTCAAAATTTATTTCTCTCACACACATCATTGCTCTCATCTTTAAACATACACATATCTCATTACCTACCTGAAATGTCCACTTTAATGGCTCATCGGTATCTCAAATGTAGTGTGCCCACAGTTGAATTCTTAACAGCCCAGCCCTCCTCCAATTGCTTTTGCCCAAGGTTTTCATTCTTAGTAAATGGTGACATAGTTCATCCAGGTGCTCAATCCAGAAACCTCAGGATCATTCAGGGTTTATTTCCCTCCAATTAACAACCCATACTCAATTCACTAATATTTTTGTTACATTTTTCTCCAAACTATAGCTGAATCCATTCATTCCTTTTCCCACCATAGCATTATCACTTCTCACACAAACTATTGCATCCACTCTTTCACCACAATTCTTCTCCATAATTCAACCAGAAAGACAATTTTAAAGTATGAATCATGTCCTGAAGCTGCTATTCTTAAACCATGTGATGGAATCCATTGCGCTGAAAGAAAATAGCTATTTCTGATATGTGGCTGCCAGTGAATTCTGATGAGCTGACTTCTCCTTTCCTCTGCAACCTTTACCATTTTCTTGGACATCTTTCAGTCCCTTGACCATATGAAGCCCTTTCATGCCCCAGGATGTCTATGTGCATGGTTCTCTCTGTTTGGTACATAGCAGACTCTTCCTACCTTCCTCTAGCTCTCTCACTCTCATCCTGAGGTCTTAGCCTAAGAGTCAACTGGTCAGAAAGATCTTTTCTGATCATTCAGTCTAAAGTGTGTTCCCTTCCCTGTTATCACTTTCCTGTTCTCTTACTCTCTGCTGTGACAATTCATTCCCTTAAAGCATGTATAACAATTGGTGCCATTCATTACTTTTATGTATCTTCATCTGTCTTCCCACAAAAGATGGGTCTATATCATTTTTTCTGCTACCTCCCTATACTCTGCCAGTAGCACAGTGCCAATCCAAAAATACTTATTTTTAAAAAATGGTTGAATGAATAAGTAAACATTGTATGGGTTTTCCCAGAAAGAACGTAATTAGAAAGTAGAAATCAGATTCAGTGGAGACAAGATGGCTGACTGAAGCCAGCTTTCCACAGAGGTTGCCATCCAGAAGGAGAGTTAAAGGACAGAAATTTGGCAAGTAACCTGGTGGATTACAGCTGTGAAGGTTGTAGAATGCACATCAACCCTGCTGAGGTGAGCTATAACCCCAAGGATACAAACAAAAGGTGCAAAATCCATCACCAAGCAGACGGGAGTCCCCTCTCCCATGAGAATGGCTCAGAGTACCCCATAAACAAATGAGCAGAGTTCAAAAGTCCTCTCATTATATCCCACAGGAGAGACCATCTATAAACTGGGCCTACTTCCCCTACTAGGGTGCCATGGTACTCTCCTGCCAGACATAAAACTGTATAAAACTGTATATATTCTCTACCTGTAATTCTGAGCTCCCAGCACTCCCCTCCACTCTCACTCTGAGGTCTGGAGACCTGTACACCAGGAGTCCAGATTCATGGGTATTATTTCGAGAGGTGCGGACAGGGCATGGACTGCTGCTAGCCAGTGCTGATTCTGCATCACAGGAGGAGAGGATGGTCAGCTGAGAGGGAACCACACCAGAGTGGCAGTGCCCCAAGGCACAGAGCAGCAGCCGTTTTTGGCAACAATCGGACTCACTCCTGGATATTCCAGAGTCACACCCTCTGTCTCTCTGGGCAACCAGAGGAGGCTGGGCATTTTCTCCAGTGGCAGGCACTGGCAGAAAATATCTGGGATGGAAACGAAGGCCCCGTGAGTAAAGGGTTTGCCTGAGGCAGTACCGGCCTGTATGGAGTGTGGGGACTAGAAAATGCACATGCAGAGTTGGCAGATTTCCAGGGTGAGGCTGACCCAGAGGACCACTTTACTGAGAGTAAGACACACCCAGCCCTCAGAGGATCATCAGCCTAGACAAAGAAGGGCAGAAGACTAGAACTACAGCTAACTATGCTGTGAATAAAAACTACGGGGCAGCAGCAAAGACAGGGCCTGAGGTGCAGGTTCTGTGAACTCAAAACAGCTTCTCTTCTGTAGGGGAATTTAGCTGGGACAGAAACAAATTCGGCAAAGTTGTTCTGTTCTGTCAGTAACATCAATCAGGAGCAGGACTAGAACTGAGGGAACAGCCTCAGACTCCATTGAGTGCCCACGGTTGTCAGGCCTCACCTCCCCCTGCTGGATAGTGGCAGAGAGCAGTGGCCTGGCTGAAGAGACATAGATCTCCCTGTGATTCAGGCAGGAACAAACTCCTGGAGTATCTGCTTATTGGAGGCAATGGGGTCACAGCCCTGTGGGGTTATTGGTGACTGGGTGTGACAGAGGTGCAAGGTGGGAAAGGAGGTATCAGCCTTCCAAGACTAATCTATTTGCTGGGTGGTTCCTCTGACCTCACAGAGCATTGGAGCAAGTCATATTTGACTTGAGTTGTCAGCAGACCCCTGCAATCTAGTTGCCAGAGATGTTATAAATTCTCCCTCTAAGACAAATGTTGACTGAGACAATTGATTTGGACCTCTTGATCTGGGCCAATCACCCAAGGACAATCCAAGTGGTACCCTGGGTTATGGTTGTAGGAAGGTTTGATTTTTCTTTTCCAATTGTTGCCTATGGGAGGTGGGGTAACTTAATTGTTAGTATTTCTCCATAGCTGAGACTTCAACCCAGAGTAACTGATTCACTAGGGTCAGACAGAGGCAAGCTGAAAACAAGACAGAACCACTTAGCCCCACCACACCAAGCAGGTCCCCAGTTTCTCAGGCTGTAGTACTATACAGATCCTTGGCAAAGCTCCAGGGGAAAGGGTATAGACACCAGTCCCAGCTTTGGGGAAAATGGCTGGTTAATCACTACTCCTGGAACCCCAAACCCAACTTTTTTTTATTCGCTCATCTAGTCAAACGGTATAAAATAATGATGGGGTGGAATCAGCGGAAAAACTATGGTAACATGTATAACCAGAGTAGATCAACCCCCGCAAGGAAACATACAGCAGATGTAACTGAAGATCCCATTAATAAACAGATGGCCGAGATGTCAGAAATTGAGTTCAGAGATTGGAAAGCTAACGAGATTAATAGAATGGAGGAAAAGTGGGAATTGGAAATTCAAGGAGAAATTCAAAAGTTGTCTCAAGAATTCAATGAATTTCAAGACAAGATCACCAAAGATTTTGACACAGTGAAGCAAGAATTTGCAGCCTTCAAAGATCTGAAAAATACAGTAGAATCCCTCAGTAACAGAATGAAGCAAGCAGAAGAAAGGATTTCTGACATTGAAGACAAAGCCTTTGAACGCTCCCAAACTCTCAAAGAGGAGGAGAAATGGAGAGCAAAAATGGACC